>PQXK01000204.1:0-68269 GCA_004786245.1 Botrytis hyacinthi | reverse complement strand
GAGCCTCGCCCTCCTCTCCTCCGCCGGAGGCGCTACGTTACAGTGACTCTTCTGTGGTATATGCGAAGGATTACTTTATGACCCTACCACCTTCTACTCTTTTACAATACAAGCTCTCCGATCTGTATGATTCTTCATGTGGAAACAGGTTTCAATTACAAATGGATTATTATGTGACAAGCAGCTAGAATTTACTGCGATGCTGTTTTTGGTCTGGAACAAAAGCAATCGAACAGTCATAAGCATCTAGATGTTGAGATTTGCGGTGATCTTGAACCGAGTCTGGTAAGCACTCCAGGACAAATCTACGTACATGCAGAGATAGTAAGATTTAGGTCTATTTTATCGCTGTATGAGCTTGCTAGATATCTATCTATTATTAAACTATTCTTTTGCACTGTTCACGAATTATCAGGCTAATGTGAGAGTCACCGTGACACTCAGTAGGCGCATCCTCTCAAGAATCTCCTCAAACGATTTCGTACCAGGTTAGAACACTCAAAGCGATATATGAAGCGAGATAGTGATGGCATACCAAGATTCAGAGAGACTATGGATTTGGATCAGTCTATAACTACAGTGGAATCGGAAGGAAAGCCCCAACTAGAAGGTGGTCGATATGGGCTAGAATGGAGTTACATTCCTGGATCCTACCTACAAAGTTACGATAAATAGAAGCATATCACATAGCGCAGACGAACTGAGTTTTTGTCTATCAGAAATTCCCAATATAGAAAGACATAACAGACAACACTACGTCCCCGGATTCCTTACTGCTTACCTTCTCTGCAAAAGAACATCTTGAACAACAATTATCACCTGCATATGATAATGGAATACACTGATTTCTAGCTGGAAATAAACTATCTAATTTTATATCTCAGAAATTTTGGGGGCTATTTATGATGTTAGTGAAGGTTTCCTGAGTTGGACCCGACTCAGTAAATCTTGGAACGGAAGTTCAATTTTTCAGGGCCTACAGGGTGGCTGCGGGGTCAAAATTCCCCTCACTAAGCCTGGAACACGCTATAATACAGCGATACATGCTGAAGCAATAAGCGATCCGAGATCGCCATGGACTTAAAAATTCTACTGGGAGCTGCACATTCTCGATTTGGCTTCTTCATATATGAGATGTATACTTCTATCTACAATAATAAAAGTACTAGACTGAAGGTACGAAGTTATCTTTACACGTAGACTGTTGACTGGTTCTGACTTGGGTCGGTACTCCCTGCGAAGTCGAATCGCTTCTTTCTAGATCTAATTAACTACTTTTCCACGCCCCTTGTACTTCATCGTACCTTCCTTTTCCTACAGTCTTGCTTGTATTTGCTCAATTAGCTTCCCCCTCTTTTTTCCCCAGTCCTTATTAGACAATGTTGCTAGTTCGTCCTTCCAGGAAGAACCGTCTATCATAGTTATAATGTTCAAGCTCTGTATGCTTCCTCCCACATTCCTCCCAGTGTACATCGTTGTAGAGCCCCTGCTTTGGCCTGATTTTCCCACTTATATAACAACGCTCTATATGCAACTATTTCCAGGAGAAATACATGCATGTATCAAGTTCTATCGCTCCTGTTATTTCCAGATCTAATCCCCTCGCCTGTTGCCTGACCCATTTAAACATGTGTTGTGAAATTTCAGTCGTGATTCATCAAGTTCTCCTTCTACTTATACATTGTTTCTATCCAATAAGGAGGTTAAAGTCGTATGAAGTGTGGGGGTTTGTAGAAGGGGGGTTTGTCATGTATAATGTAGAGATCTTCGAATAAAGAAGGTATCGTGTGAAGGAGTTCGACTAGTCAGGAGGTTTTGCTCTGGGGCAGTTGAGTGTGTGGTTCGTTCTGGTTCCTGTCCAAGACTGAAGACGCTGATTAGTATCCAATAACATGCAGAGAGCTCAAATATTCAAAAACTTGTAAAGAGATAGAGGATAAGAGATGATACTAACAGACTAATGACAAACCATAAGATTGCCTACACGTTTCCAATCAAGACAGTAGCTTATGTTATACTTTGTTTGCATAAAAAAACATTACATGCATATTGAACATGTCTGCTGAAGAGTCTTTTCAATACTTAGATGCTGCCAAGCTTTTTATCAAGAAAGAAAGAACATCGATGGTTTCTCAATGTATCTAGAAGTGTTTCTAATTTTAGGAGCTGAAGATGGTGTAAGAAGTTCAATCATTGAACGATGAGGATGAAGATGAACATGGAGACGGAGAGATAGATTGAAGACCATGAATAAATGAGAAGAACAAGGCTGATTGCTTGCAGTCAAAGAGATGACGAGATTGATGGATGTAAGATCTTCCTATAAAGAGACTCTACCAACAGCACATCCGAGAAATGAATATAACCATCTACTGGATATCAACATCTTGTTATACCATCTCCGCCTTGTAGACAAGGCTATCTATCTAACAAATCTATCCAAAAAATTCCATCCAATAGCAAGCAGAAACCTGCTTGAAGTTCAATAATTCAAATTGAATCAGCTGAGATTTGGCCCTAACCTCGGCTAAACCCGAGCTGTACCAATGTTTGAGAATTATCCTGATATTCACAAGACAACAGTGAAGCCTTTTGATGCAGAATCATACATATTCCATCTTTTAAGAGATCTCCGTGTATAGAAACCGGAAACTTTGGTGATATCTCTGTCACTCCGCCAAATTCGACAAAAAAGAATTTCACATAGTGATTTCCTTGTTTCTGGGACAACAACAATCACTTTCTGTTACGGCAATCTTCACTTTTTTAATTCACACCTCAGAAATACAGGAACCTTTGTCATTTCTTTTCTATAACTTGATTATCAGGTTTGCTTTATACTTTTTGCTTCTTGTTGCCAAAGGATATCAACTTTCTAAGCCAGATACAGGAACGCAGAGGAGAACTTGCAGGTTGCTTCCATTAATTGATCATCGCAAGCTGTTTTGTCGCTCTCACTTTTGGCAAAGCCTGCCGTCCTAATATCCAGGACTACTAAGAAGAGATTGTGGCTTTTGCTAGCTTGCTTGTCAGACTGTATTCAGCAGCTTCAAAGGTCCCTTCCAATCTCACAAACTTACACTCAGTAAGTTGCACACTTTGTTTGGTTCTTTGAGCATACTGACCGCGATTGTTTGATCTAGAAAATCCCAAAAGACTGCAAAGAGTATATTATCTTGCCTCTATCCTTCTCCTTTCTTGGCGAAAGATCCATTGTGCCCAGCTGCACTTTTGGTCGCTCACTTGTTGCATTGCCACACGTTGATGCTTTCTCAGTAAACTAATCAAACAACAGAATGGTATGTTTATCTTTCATATCGATTTATAGCGTATTCTCTGAGTCAATAATTCTCCATTGTCGTTCGTGTGCATGTCCATTTATAGCGGACTCATCGATCAGGGTGCTTCCATCTGAAGGGCTCTTCTCAAAGCTATGATTGAGCCCAGAAATTCGTCTTTGCCATAATAAAAATGATTTACAACAATACTTTCACTTACCCTATCATCATATCCTCACTAGTAGATACTGACTAATAAATACAGGCAGGACATCAGCCAAGACAGCTTACGGCGCCATACCCAGAGATCGGCCCACCATGCATCTCTGGAGATATTACAAGCCACGCGATTGGGCAGTATTGCATCATCTGCAAAGGAATGAAGATGCCCTGGGGCGGATTTATGCCAATTTCCCGATATAATAGAATGCCAGTTTCTGTGGGGCGAAGAGGCACAATCTTACAAGCCGTTCAAATCGATAGTGCTCATGAGATAAGTTTGGTCGCCATGGCTACATGGGCAGTTTTGGAAAACGAGTGGAAGGAGGCTGTCAAAATTAATCCCACGATCGAACAAGGACGAATAAAGGCCGCTGCCCATGCTATTGCAGATATCTCTTTTGCAGCCATGGCTTCACCCGGCTCTCCAGACAGAGGTTTAGTGAGATGGTGGAATATATTACATGAAGCTTTATCGAAGCCTGATTGGACAGTAGCCAGATTTAAAGCACGGTATCGCAGACCTGAGGCAGTGCCAACAGCATCCAAAATCGATTCGAGAGGCAACGAACTAATTACCTTACCCATTGCAGACGACGATCCGGAGCAGGAAGATGATGACCTTGGTTATGATAATACTGATAACACACTAAAGGGTAAAAAGCTCTTATTTCTTAGTCGCGATAAAGTCGATGGAGACGATGTAGACGACGATAATGATGACGAATACGAGGATGAAGCTGGGAGTCCCAAAACCAAACACGAAATATCTCCTTGGCAATTTGTCCCAGGACAGGATTTGAAGCCTGCTTATTTGAATGCACCAGACACGTCAAAGTTTTTCATGGTACGTCAGCTTCGCAAGGACCCAAGCATCATAAACGTCAGAGAGTATCCACATATCGCTGGTTTTGATTGGAGTAATAAGCAAGCTATACATGCCTTAAATAGAGCAAGGAATCAAATCATTCTGCGAACCAATGGGCCAAAGACCCCGCCTCGACTAGCATGGTCGCAAGTTGAGAAAGATCTCTTGAGACATCAAGTAATCAAGGGTCTCAAAAACGGCGTAAGTATTGTAACTCATACTAAATAGAATATAGCATTGCTATTTTGCGCACACTCGCTAACCTTGAACTGCAGTACACAAAGCATAACATGCCATGGGAGCAAGTTGCTCACAATATCAACGTCGACCTGGAAAAAGTCACACAAAAACAAGGCTCCGCACTTGCCATACCAAGTAAATGGAATGCCGGGGCTCAACGAATAGATTACAAAACCAAAAGATGCTGCCAGATGAAAAAAGATCGGACCGGTTCCGATCGGAATGCATCTGGCTGTATGAACCAGGCTGCCAAGTTTGGTGATGTTGACTTATTACTTCGGAACAGCATAGAACACCCTAGCAAGCGCAAGTCTTTAGACGAGATGCTTAAGATAGTCCATGGTGCCCATCAAGATCCCTCTTCAGGTATCAAGGCCGGCACGACTGCTTGCGCCGCAGCCGATGTTGAAATGCAAATTGTGGATGAGGAAGAGCATTCAGGTGTTGAATCTTCTTCCACACGAATCGATAAGATGCAGATGGATGGTTCTGATGATTCTTCAGATAATGAGCCTCTCATGAAGCGTAGAAAATCAGACCAAGCTGACGGCAAGAAACCCTCGGGTAATGTCCATCCTATGACACGTAGAAACTCGGAGAAGAGTCAATGAGTACTTCAAATCAGTGCGATACATTAAAGTTTCTCATTTGACGGTCATTGAGGTTCATGTTGAAATTTTCACTACTCTTTCTCTCATGGGTCCACTCCTGGACATCTACAATGATGGGACTACCACACTAAGGATCTTGAGCAAATTTCACGAGAGCTTCCGTCGCAACCATTCAAGGCTTAACTCTTGGGGTTCATGAGGTTTTGCTTCTTCGAATGACTCAGTTTGATGTCGCGAGATTAGTCTAACGATAAGGAGGGCAGATATGTACAAAGATGGTCTTGATGGTAGTTGAGCGCGATTGGGTTCCTCATTGGTATACGGTTGAATTTTATCGATAGAACTTGTACGTTCATGGCGCAGCATTTGAATCGCTGAATACCTAGTATTCGTCGCGAAGGATTGAAATTATAGTTTGCATTCGAAAAACAAAACGTGGTTCAGTCGGTCTTGAAATCAAAAGACAAAGTTCATTCGATGTTCGAATTGAAGTGAGCTAGAGTAAATGCCCATGCACCTCATTCCGAATCTCAGCCGAAACGTGACATCTTTAGATTCTTCTGTCCGAAGCTCTTTCCTTGACAAACAAGCTTCTTTACTCATTTATCTCTATTTCCCTCCGTAATTTCTTCCTTCATTAAGCTTAAAAATAAATTTTAAACACGACCCATACATTTACATCGTAGTAACGTAATCACATGATCGTAGAATGGAGTATCACCCCTCATAAGAGCCAATCAAAGCCTCAAGATATGAAGATCGACGAATCACGGCGATCCCAGCGCTTTGATCACCCACCGAATCGTGGAGAGGAGATTCAGGGGAAAACAAACGAAAAATCTAGACGCGGGACAAAGGTATTGCAATTTTAAAAATTTCTCATTCTCCTATCAAAATGGACTAAAGAGCAATGAATGAGCAAGCCACAATCAGCCCCAGATCCACAGATATCCCATTCTGGTGAACATTCACGAATTAGCCCACTTCTCCTATGGTATTCTTCCTTCGGATCATTGAAGATGGAAAGAAGCTAGAGACGGATTGGGAAATAATGAAGGCTTTGACATTGTAAGCGACTATGTCGGCGCTTCAGATGGGATTGTTCATCCGTTGCTTTGAGGCTAAGGAAAGAGTGAAGGGTTTCAAAGCGGGATACAGGCAACTTGTTAGGGGTCGCGTTGTCTGTTGGGTCCGCCATGTGTTCCCTCCATGCTCTAGTATCTTCTAGGGGGCAGTGAAAGAATCGAGAACATAACGAATTGGCTTCTGGTTGAGTTATTCTCTCGAGTATTATCCTGGCCAGAACAACAAATAACTCACGATATCGCAGGAGACTTTATGTGATGTGCGCAAATACACAAATGCTATGCTTACCTCGTGGCAAGAAAACGCGACTCGCCCCGCAAACAATCTTACCCTGCTCTCCAAGGGACCAGAGCGTGCTCGCATACTAGTAGTATCACACTATCTATACTTAGCGCAAATGTTATTGTTTCCTTGGGACTATAGAGCTGAACTTGGTTCCTCACAATCATCTTTATACAAAGATGTAGATCATCTCTCTTTAGATATCTCATATCCATTCCTCTCTCTGAATTCAACCACTCATTTATCTTTGTTTATATCTGTCCTTCCTTTAAATTGTTTTTCGTCATTCAAAATGAGAGTTTCAATCGTTCTTTCTGCCTTGACCGGCTTGAGTCAGGCCATTGTCGTCGCCCCACGACAAGCTGTCAGTCCTTCAGAAGTTCCTGTCACATCGACCATCCTCAGCACAGTCACAAACACCATTACCACTGCCTACCCAATTATCACTACAGCGACGACCTGTAATGTCGATAGCATAATCCCAAAAGGCACTTGCTCAGCCGGCGCGGTTTGGTCCCTGACCGGAGGCAACTATTATTCTCAGCAATGCGGTGCATCGCTCGTTGGTGGAACTGTTGTTCGTGCCTATGTCGAGCCTGTTGGAGCTGCTGCCACTTCTATCTGTGTATCCATCTGCAATGCTCTCAACAATCTGAAAACACCTGCCAGTTCATGTAACGGAATTGTGTTTACCACTATTGGTGCTCTTTATGAGTGCTTCTTGCAAAATGGACCAGTCACTCAAGCACCAGCTGCTTCAAGCGTTTTTAACATTGTGCAATATACAAGCAATCCTTGTATTGTCACAAGCACTGCATTACAAACGGACATTTCTTATGAGACAGTTACATCTACGATTGAAGTCGTGTATACTTCGACTCTAACTCCATCTCCATCTGCTGCTGCCAGTACCTCAGCCGTCACTATTTCTTCAGCAGAAACAATCACCAGTACCAGTACTTCAGAAATCCCTTCAGCCGATACTACCACCAGTACTTCTGAGATTCCTTCAGCTGCTGCTAGTACCTCCGTTATCGTCATCTCCTCAACCGATACTACCACCAGTACTTCAGAAATTTCATCTGCAGCATCCACAACTTCAACCCCCACTTTCTCTCCAACCAATGGGACCATGATTACTTCCCAAACCTCCGCATCAACCACAACCTTAATCCCCACCATCCCCTCAACCAATACAACCACCAGTACTTCCGAAATCTCCTCCTCAGCAACCACAACTCTAATCCCTACTCTCTCTCCTCCCAACGCAACCAACACAACCATAATTACCTCCCAAATCGCCTCAGCAGCTCCAACCCTAGTCTATACCAATTCCTCCACCTCTATCTCCATCTCCATCTCCACTTCCCCAACCCTCTCCTCAGCAGTCCCGACCTTAATACTCACCAACTCCTCCATTCCTATCTCTACAACCACTACTTCCGCCGCAGCCGCATCTACCAGTACTGCTGGCGATGACGATCACGACGACGACGATGATGATGATGATGAAGATGTCTGTTATTACGACGATGAGGAAGATGAGGAAGAGGGTGATTATTAGATGTTTGTGGTGGGTTTTGGGTGTTTAGATGCGAGTGTATATATGGAGAAAGAGATAGATGCATAAAATCACATCAACTCTAAGAAAAGAAAGAGAGAGAGAGAGAGAGAGGGGTAGGAATAGGAATAGGAATAGGAATAGAGTACACTGTGCAGAGCTCATAGCATCCATAATCATTACGTTCTTGTACATAGTTTTTAAATATATAATATAAATTTTCAAATCCTATTGTTCATAAACAAACTATGGATTATCAATCTCACGATCCTATCTCCGTTCAGGCGACTGGGAACTTGACGCATGTCTCTCATCGAGTATGAAATACCCCACTTCCCACCCCGCTTTAAGAATCCTCTTCTAGCAATTTCAGTTTCTGGAGATGGAATTCAACAATCCCCTCATACCTCGCATCTCACACCCCGCCTTTCAATCCCCACCCACGATCCCCCCTCGCAATACCCAACAATTTCAAGCACAGCATTTTCCCAATTTGTGATTCTTCAATTTCCACTACTACTCACGCAAGCTCCACGTCGCATTATCCCATGATCCCAAGTAACAAATCATCTACACAGCACTTCATACTGCGGCAACTTTTCCAAACTTCGCAGCCTACACATTGAAACGCAAATCCACGTCTTTACCACTCTACTCTTTATTACATGTCTCAATCATTAACGTTCCGTCTTCGTAGAAATACAGAGTGAGGCGTGTAAGATTTTCCAAGCTCGTAGAAACGCACACTTCTGATTTCGGAAGATAGAAGTGACAAGTAGCTGCGTGAAAATATTCCAACACAGTAGAGGAATGACTAAATAGTTGACGGACGTTACACAAAAACGGGGTGTATAAGCTGACAAAAAGGGGTTCGTAGTGTTTATAAATAAATATATCATCACTTCTCTAACACGGTTAAAGTAAAAATACAACGTACCTCACGTCACGGCCATCAAAAATTTGGATAAAACATTTTCTTCATTGATTAACTATCCTACACTAACAAAAGAAGAAGCACAAACCCAACCTAAACCCAAATAAACAAGATAAAATTACATCATGGTTGTGAAAGTGCTCCATAACCTCTCGGTATCATACATATCCCAACTCTATTGCATCGACAGAAACCATAAGAGTTGTATGCACGCCGTTGAAGTCATTTTTTCGTGTATTCTTCGTCATATCCATGCTATCATGTACCGTACCGTTTCGCCATGCCTAAACCTAAAATGAAAGAAACTTGTATGCTGTGTAGAGCTGCCGAGTGCCGAATGTGTGGGGTGGGTGTCATCATTTTTCATGAGAAATGTTCCCTGCTGGGTGAAAATAGCTGGGAGAAGTGTTCGCATGTACTTTGTGTGAGTTTAATCCGTGCGGAAGTTGTGCTGAATTCATATTATCGAGAAACAGTAGTTGTACATATTGGAAATTTGCGGTGGAAGTCTTGTTTTTCTGAAAATCTCAACTAGAAACTGGAGACTGAAAATTATCGAAGCCCAAGACAAAATATCGAGAACGTTGTTTGGTGCCCCAGTCTTAGCTGAAGCTTATGCGTTAGAAAGAAGCGCGAGGAAGCATGTCTGACACCAAGACGTAGTAGAACTTCCACCAGTATTGACTTGAAAAAAGACTATTTCCTGCTTGAAGTGGTGTCAAATTGCTTTGCACTACTCTTGGGAAGCCTCAACCCAAACGCAGCGTTCAATGCAGATGGTCGGGATGGTGAAGGTGGTGTTCCGTTATCCTTGTCTTCATCGTAGTGCTTCTTCAGCATACACGGTGCCGCGCTGCTTGAATAGCGACGGTGGATAAGCTTTGGCTTCTTCGATGGACGGTCGTTTCGATCATCATATACATCATCAAACATGTGCACGAAGTTGTAGCTGGGAAGGTTCAGAGCTCGATTTGCCATTGGATTGAGTTCTTTGGTCGGCGCATTATACATCGTTCCAGAAGCCCTACTACTCTTGTGTTTCTTTGTTGGTGAATCATCCACCTCATCTTGTTCATCATCGATAACCTGTGAAAAGCTGCGGTGGGGACTGCGCGTGGGTTGCTTTGTTGATAGATTGTTTGATTCCTTCTTCTCGTCACCAGCAGCCTGCGAAAGTCGACGAGGACCTCTAAGCACGCCACGTCCTCCCTTTCCACCAAGTCCAGTGGCGTCATTAATTAACTTGAGAATATCGGGGTATTTCAAGGCTTGTGTTTCGGTTGCAGAGCCTGTGCGACTGTAACCTACGCGGTCGCTGCGACTAATCTTGAGAGCTGTGAAATGATTAATTAGCTATCGTCTCTCAAGAATAAAGTGGATTCATGATAGTCACCCGGAACTTCCGAGCTTTCAAGTCTTTAATCATACAACAGCATCAAAGAAATTCGACTTACTTCTATCTTTCTTGCCGTTCTTTGGTTCTCTCTCGACTCCTGGTGCCAAATTAGATCCCTTCTTCTGCACAAAGCCATCGAACCTCTGTCTGAGACGATCTGCAATCTCATTCCAGTCAATCGTATGTCTGGTTTCACCAACCCTAATCGCATCTTGTACCTCCTCCATGAGTTTATCCTTCTCTAGCTGTGTCCATGGGATTCGTGTTTCAGCAATATTACCATGAGTGCGCTTACGGTTTTGAGCTCTAGCCTTGTTGAGCTTCTTGATATCTGCAGGATCATTCCAGTCAAATCCGGCAATCTGTGCGTATTGGCGGAGATCAACCTCTTCAGGATCATCGATATTTTGACGAGTCAAGTAGAACTTGCTAGGATCAGGGTTGCCGAGTTGTGCATTTGTGATATCTGTTCCTTCAACAAATCGCCATGTAACATTGGCACGACCTGGCGTATTTTTCTTGACTTCTGGCAGCTTACGAAAGTAAGCTCCTTCAAGCTCTTCTTCGTCATCATTGCTATCATAGAGCTCAACGTCAGAGGCTTCTTCGCTACAACGTGGTGTTGTGGGTGTCGAGTTGCGACGATTTGAAAAATCCAAACGACTACGCGATCGTGTGCCATTTTTCTTGGTTCCGGGAGCCAATGCAGGTGCGGGATACACATGCTTGTAGTATTCTTGAGCATAGCGAGGACTCCATTGTGGCGCACCTTTACCAGTGCTATGCGCTCCTTCCCTTAACCAACTCACGAAGTCGAACGTGAATTGAACATATCCTGGACCTCTGCTCTCGTTCCTATTGAGATGCTCCATAAGTTTGCGAGCCTCAGCTTCGTTACGCCCGTCGCGATTGTTTTCATGGTTGATTGCATCTTCCACGGTGAGCATTACTGGAATACCGGTGAATACTCGTGTTGAGATTCGAGCTTTTTGGAATGGTGGTGCTAAATTCTTTGCTTGGAAGTTCCAGTCTCCAGTTATCTGTGCGAAGTATTGGTCGCGAGTTAAATTCGGATTTCTCAATAACTCATGGAGTGTATCAAACCATTTTGGTACTCGTTCACTCTCACCCTCATTAGCTAAGGTTCGAAGCTCTTTGACCATATCTGCAATTCGATGAGCAACATCATGCAAATGTGGGAAGTATTTGAAAGTTACAACGAGACCGGGAATGGTGGCAATGTCTTGTTCTATGATGCGAAACTCGACAAGCAAAGCAAGCTGGGAAATTTCGTAGGGTTCGGTCAAGTTTTTTACACCTTCTAGCAGTGCACCTTGTGAGGGAACTTGGATTTTGTTGCCGTCTGTATCGAGAGCCACTGGAAGTCTGTCTCTCCATGGCATTTCCATGCATCGACAGTTAAAACAAAATCTACCGATGGAGTGATTATGCTGGAAAGAGCAAGTCTGATTGAGCTGCTCCTTGGTAAATCGTGGCAAATGTGGAGAATGCAAGGGACTGAGTGTTGTATCGAGAGAAATTTCTGGTCCGTCTCTATGGTCGCTCGATCGTGGGGTCTGGTGGGCATTCTTCTTACCGGCTGTGGCGGCATTCTTGGACTTACTACCACTAGGTCTCTCAGCAACACGGCCCGAACTATGCTCTGGGCGCTCGGAAGGAGTCGCAGATCTTTGTTGTTGGTCTCCGACTTTTGTGCTCTGAATTACAGAAGCTCGATCTTCTTCATGAGAAGCAGCAGCGGCACTGAGAACATCCAAGCCTCTGTGAAGGGGTAACTTCGGATGGTTAGACATGCTTTCTCCTCCGTTCTGTTCCATCTCTCGTATACTCTGCATTATGTGCACTCGTCTGTGTTCGGATTTGGATTTTCGCTAAGTGTTCAAATGAATTAGTATACTTGAGATCGTCAATCGGGTAATTCAGGTGAATGTCTAGTTCTTGGAACTCATGCAAAGATGAAACGACACCTCTAGAGACTATCCACTGATGTAAACCAGATGATTTTGAGTTGGGGGGAGTGTGAAGAGTGATATCACTGACAAGAAAATGTCAAGTGCGCTCGTACAAAATTGAGTCAAGGATGAAAGGTGAAAATGTTTGTGCGAATTTGTTATGCAAGGGGGGCAGCAGATCTGAATGAAGAGATATACGATGAAGGGTATTGGAGATTCAATGCACGAGCGCAAGAATAAACGATGATGTGACAGAATGATTGGGAAGAATATGACCCGGAAAGAGTGCACTGAACGACGAGACGAGACTCTACATACAAAAGCGAAGATTGGCTGAGATAGATGCAATTTAGAAGAGTGATCTATCTGCGAAAGTGTGAGGATAGAGAGTGGAGGAAATGTATTCTGCAGGGATAGGATTGCTTTTATGAGAAGTGCTTCAATTCGCAAGAGTGAAGAATAAGAATAGGCAAAGGATTCAGGAAAGAGATAGCATATAAAGAACTGGAAAGAAATCGATGCACTTACTTAAGTTTGAATGTACTTTGGAAACTTCGAGGGTATTCTCAGGAGAGATTAAGAAACCGTATCAAGAAGGTTGTCGCTGCAAAAGAGGTGGAAATCCAATCTTAAGAAAATATTGGCGAATTGTTGTTGTTAAATGGTTGAAAAGAGTTATGTGAGATCGAAATGTTGATGTTATGTGAGGGTGGAAGAAGATGTTGTGAGAAAGAAATAATTCGAAGAAGATGAATATTTCGAATCCTTTTGTATCAAAGTTGAACTTGATGAAAGATCTTCTCCTTCTTCGGTAGAATCAGGCATCACCTTCTACCCCGCCATTGGTACAGCAGTTGCTATGTGAATATTACATATAGAAACAATTGTATTCCTCTGGAGAAATTGAGGAGTGAATGTTGCAAATGGTTGGAATGGCTGGGATGGTACAATTGTTTTTGTTTTCAGTGAATTTGAAAGGATTATTTAATATATATTTGTTAATTCCATAGAGTTGTATGTGTTTCACTAAAGACAATTGGTTCCATACTGTGGTTTCTCTATCCTTTCTCTACCTTAATGTATGGATATTGTCTGTATGAGGATGAATTCATACGTTATCTTTTTCATTCACCATTGTCAAGTGTATATGGGGTGTACATAGACATTTATGCTGGGTCTTCAGTCTCTTTAACATGTTGAGATCAATAAAATGATTCATGTGAGCCTCTCCTCATCCTTTGTCAAAATTTTGGGTAATCAGTGCAATGTATCTGTTGGAGAATGGATTACAGATTTGGCATATCCTAAATCCTAATTCACAGAGATAGAGTAGGCTAAATCGATATTCCAAAGTCCAAAGTCCAAAGTCCAAGTTGCGTTTCAAGTGGAGGCTACTATCTGCTCGTATTCTATGCATGGGGCAATGAGAAGGAAGGGAGCCACACGTCCGAGCCATTATCAATACCCGCCAGCTTTCTTAATCCTATCCTCGCATCACTTTTTTTACGCATGCTTGAATGTTCTTGCCTCCGGGCTATCAGAGACAAAAGAAGGCATGGGAGGAGAAGTACATATCCCGCCAAGCTTCCAAGCGAAAAGGCTCCATAAATCAGATCTATCGTTAGAGAGGGCTTCGTTATCTAAAATTATGTTAGGAGGAGAAGCATTAAAGAGATTTGGCTTGAGTTCTCACGAAGCATCTATTACATTTTTGTTATTCTGAAATTTAGTATCCTGTAGTACCCTCCCATATCCCCATCTACAAGTGCACCTCTTCATCTTTCCTTTGATTCCCTCTCTGTGCACATATTAAGCCACCCTTCATTGTAAAGTCCTCTATAGTCTATTCATCCCAAATCCTCTCTTATAGCGTTTCCCTTCTACACTCCTAATACGTGTCCCACCAATTTGTACGGATAATAAATTCATTTTTGTATAAATCAGACTCAGTAGGAAATCTCCAACACCTAGTGAAAGGACATCCTCGTTCCTAGAATCATTAAGGGAATCGAAAAGAGGAAACTTTCTTCTTGGTGTGAGCACCTTTCTTTTATACTACGATTAAAAACCTGACAGAACCTTCATCTGATCATCAAGCTCTCTTCTATCATTTTGAGCTCTATATATTGAAGACGCGTGTGTGATCCTAAAGAGTTATCAAAGCTAGCGTCCATAGCATCCATAGCATCATACAAGTCACAAACAGTAAGAAACATAACTGGAATGCAAAAAAGCTTAATTCCTATCTATGTAAACCCCAGTCCGTAGACAGGCCAAACGCCGTGAAATGCTGTGGTATCAAAATAGTGAAATAAACCTTGTAGCCCCGTTATCCCATGGTTGTAACATTAGGATAGATTATCCCATCCATGGCAACTCATTATAGCTTAATCGCGCCCAATAACAAAAACGCCTGCAAGTATTTCTCGCAAAGTATCTAATTGTTTGAGAAATCGATCAAGTCTCCTCCATTCTCCTCATCGCCAGGTGACCAACTTCCGACGGAGGTGTCAACTGGTGAGCTTCTTCCATCAATTGTAACACTGCATGTGATTATCGTTAGTGATTTGAAATCTCTTAATCCTCAGGTTATGCGAAACTTACCGAGATTTCCCACTGGTTTGTGGGTTGGACTCCAAAGTGTTGATTTCCCAGTGACGACGAGCTTTGTTCAACCTGTCGACGTGCTCTTTGTTATTCCAATCGAATTCATCGATATGCAAATCGATGCGTTTCTTTTCGATCTTGGTTGGGTCCCGAATATCGTATCGACGAAGGACAAACTTGGAGTTATCCGGTTGACCAACGACGGCAGGAGTCAAATCGGTATCGCCAGTGATAGCCCAAGCAACAAAAGCATCCTGGATTGATCTCGCACTCAGCTTAGCTTGGCTAAAGCCCGGACTCATTGGTAGAGATTTGCTCATACTTGGACTGCGACGATGCTCTTCAGATTTCGCATCACGAGGTGTGATCTGAAGAGGACCAGATTTGACAGTCCTATCTATCAAATTGACCCAGTCATCCTCCTCATCTTTGGCTTCTACATCGGCTTTCTTGAAATCCCCCGCCCGATATGCACTGTCTCGGCGGTGTCTCTTGTGATCACCGAAAAGACCAGCAGGAACGATCGCATCTGCGAGGTTGCAGAGAAAGTTTTCGCGGAGGAGAGCGGATTTTCCTTGATGCCCTGGCTCTCCGAATGGGGGAAGGGGTGTCTTGGTAGGCGGAAGCTCTTGGGTTTTTTTCTGGGACATGTTGATCTAGATTAACTCTTTATAACTGTTAGTGAATAGAAATGGTTGTTTGGTGTTGAAAATGAAAAGTATGGACGAGTGAAAGTGCTGGCTAATCTTCAGATAGATACCATGGATCAGTTGAGAGTAGCGTCTCAATACTGAACTCTGGGTAAATCCTCATGTCTTTGGTAGTAGAATATGCTTACAAGTTGATGTCCTGGGTTGAAATAACTTCTGGATATCAGATGTCTTGAAAGACAGTATGTTGCAAGTATTAAAATATGAAAGGATTGTATGCACCTAGGTTGTGTGGTGCAAAGATTCGTCCTTGGAAGTCTTTTTGAAAGTATTATTTCTCAGGTACTTGATGTAAGAGTTCTCTGACAAGGTAAAGAAGTTCTCAGGTTGTAAGATCTTTTGTTTACATAGATAAATAAAGGTACAGCCATTTTTTCTGAAACAATGTACAGCTGGTCGGCAGGTCGACGACAGTATGCTTAGGGATTCATTATTCACAGCTGCTGTAAGAAACTAACTCGAGCTAAATGTTATCAAATACAAGCCCTTGATTCTTGAAATGAATCACGAAGGGAATTAGATAGAGTTATTTGTGGTGATTGCGGTTTCTAGCATTATTACATGTTAAACGTAGGAGGAGGAGGTTATGATTGATTGAGATGACATCAGACAAAATTGATTCGTCCAATGGTTGACAAAGCTAGGTACCTAGTTTTTACAAGCAGTGTTCTAGGTGAATACCAAAATCATTTCTATAAAAAAACATAGGCAATCATCATTTAGATTCATTTTATTTGACTTATAGATTCATAATCTGCCTTTCATTTCATCCAAAGTAAAGATTTCGCAGAGCCAGGTTGAATCTATCTTATTACATCTTTGTTATGCATTCGCCGAATCACAATCAGGAATACCACTTTCAAGTACAAAGCTACAGTGCAATAAAACTCAACCGGGTAGGTATTAAATTCTGAATCCGTGGCTTCCTTTATCGAATCTTTAGGTACACAACAGATATATATTATTATTGAATCCCGGGATTTGCAAACAAACAATGATTGAACGCACCCGAACGGAAAGAAATAAAGAAGACGGAGAAGGTAACGTGGGAATCACAATCTTCTCCAGAAAGATTTTTATCAAATGGCGTTATCTAAATGGCGTTATCTCCCAAATACTTCCTCTTAGCTCTAGAGAACTCGAGATGGTGACGCAAGATATCAATGAGCTGCTTCATTCTTCCCAATCAACTATTTCCTGTTTATCTTGTTGAGAATCAGGGTGCTAAAGACTGCTTCGTCTAACTTCCCAAATTCTCTACATTCTCAGCATTTTCCGCTTCGGACAGCGGATCTCTCAATTCAGTGTCCACCGAATTGAATTCATGACCTTCACGTGTTCGGTACTGGCTGCCGAACAACCATTCCACTACTCTCGATTCTGAGATCCAGGTACATCTGATCGAATGGCCTTTCATCGATTCTTTCCAATGGGCAATATCCGAGAGTTCCGATGTTTGTATATTTCAGCAATCAGGGGACTGGGGGATTGTCATCAATGGGGTTGCTTAGGCAATCTTGGGCCACTAGAAGCTTGATTTAGGTGCCCCATTATATGAGAAAACAAGATGTTGAAGCTTAGGTGATCCAAAACTGCGAAAAGATTTCTCTGCTTCTGGGAGTGATTTACAATATCGGAGTATTATCATGTTACTCGTCATAGTATCTCCTCAGTACACTTTGTACTTCTATCTTACATGAAATAAGAATATAATTGACATGAAATGCTGAGAAAAGAGCAGATTTTGAGCGTCCATCAGTGGGTACACGGACTCACAGAACAACGTAACAGGAAAGCACAATTTCATACTCAAATATATCAAGAATTATGTCAAAAAAATAAAATCTGAGCTCAAAAATCATCCTCATCAAAACTTTCAATAAAGAAATATATCTTTTTCTATTAAAACATTAATATTGATTTTTTCGATTTGATTTTGTGAATATCAAGGAATTTCATATATAACATTCATATATTTTGATTTCGAAAATTTTGAATGAAGATTTGAATTTTAATTGAATTATTAAAACTACTTGTTTTTGGTATGAAATTGTGCTTTCTCCTCAAATGTCCCTTGAGTCTATGCACCCACTAGTAGTCTTGAAAAAAGGGGTCCCAGTTAATAATTAGCTTTGTTAGTCTGTAGCATCCGCTTGGCGCAGTATATGCCCTCTATGAGCTTTGTAGAAATTATAAGTAAGCAAACTTTATCTAACTCAAAATATAAACATATGACAGTTCTTTCAAAAAATACGCGGGTTCACTTTATATATACAGTCTCGCAGAAAGTTTGCCAATCCCTTGAAACAAATAATTTTCCCTCCAATGTATCGATCAAGATGTTTGGGGATCCACCTCGACCAAGCCGCTTCGCCCACCTCATTAATTTGAGCGTATTCCACAATATCATGCGCCAAGTATCCGTGGAGGGTTCGCCGGCGCCTCGAGATAAATTGTGGAATATGCCAAGCGAGTGCCAAGTTCCGAATATCATCATCACTAACCTTGAATCGGATTGCCGAAGTTTTTCAGTGCCGCAGTATTGCCATGACTGTAGGCGGAGCCAAATCCAAACCTTCCAATAAATACATGCCTTCCGTCTAATTATGTTGAAATTGGATTTTAGATCGTGTGTTTTCTTGAGTTTCTTTGTGCTTCCCATTTTTCGTCAGCACGTTGACATTCTAGACTCGTAAGAATGTTACTTCTTCTAGCTGCTTTTGCAGCGACGGCAGCCGCTCAAACCTTCAATGGCACCTGTCCAATTCCATTATCACAACAGCGCACCAATCTCACCACCATTGGACAATGTTCCGCCGATTTGGATGTCATCGGGCCAGGATTGGAAGCTGTTCATGAGTATGTGCGTGCTCCTACGGGACTAGGTTTGGATCCGGATGGCAACATTTTCTTCACCTATGCACGCAATATGGAGCCACAAAACTGGACTCTCACGAAAGCAACAGGCTTCAATAGTGAAGCTCCTTGGCCATCAGCTGAATGGCAAAATTGTGCTGCGGGCCAAAATGCTTCAGAGTGCTTTGTAAACGTGCAGAATGTGGTTTTGGATGCGGAAGGAACTTTCTGGGTTATTGATAGTGGAGTTCCTAATGGAGCGTACGTTTACGTTTCTGTTTCTTCGTCTATGAATTAAGGGGCTTCAATGCTTTTTTATTTCGAGTGTGAAACATCAGCTGACCTTCACTTAGTTCCTATCCCACAACCTATGGAGCCAAAATTATGTCATTCAACTACACTACTGGAGAGCTGATCCGTAACTACATCTATCCACCTGAGCTTTACTATGCCAAAATCCAATTGAACGATATCAAAGTCAACAATACTCTTGGCACTGCCGGATATGCATTTGTTACCGAGGACTCAGCATACGGTTCTATCACGACTATAGACCTCGACACTGGAGCTACCGTTAGACATCTCTTTAATAGTACCTTCACCACTCCTGACCCACATTTCATCTCCATGTACAATGGAGAAGTCATCAGAAACTGGGCTGGTACTAAATCTTCAAATCTCAACTCTGGAACTAACGGTATTGCGTTGACTGGGGGTAATGTGTATTGGGGTGTGAAGGCTTCTAACCACTGGTACTTTGCGTCTCAGGAAGCTTTCATCTCTAACTTGACAGACGCAGAGATCGAAGCTGTAGTTCAAAATCCTGGCAACTTCCCATCTGAGCAAGCCGGATTTACGGCTGATGACCGTGGAAGAGTATATATCTGTGCTTCTGCTGTAAGTTCCCTCACCCTATGATCACCCACCGTTACTAACTCAACCCGCAGCAAAACGCTATTCTCTACGCCGACACTCTTCAATCCGAAGTCACCGATGAGGTGAACGGAGTTCCAGCCGGTGGCGAAGGCATGGTAGCAGCTGCGAACTATAACCTCAAGACCCTCGTCCGTGGTGGTCAAGTTCAGGCTGCTGATACAATGGCTATCTTGGATGGATGGCTATACTTTACTACTAATCAACAAGGACTCGCTCCTGGTAGACAGTATAAGAATATTGATAAACGTAGAGGTCCTTTCAGAAGTTATCGAACCTGGATTGGAAGAGGACCTGCTGTCTAGATTATCGGCCCTCGCTATACCTCAGAGTTTAATGATGATAATTAATTAGTTATGTAAATATGTATTAAAATAGAATTACTGTTCATATCTTGGTTTGGCATGCTAAAAAACAAGCCCCGATTTGAGGTGCTCCGTTCTGGAGCTCACAGAACAGAAAGGGTAGCTACTCATGGGTCCCACCTAGAGGTGATCAATCTTAGAGTCAACTATTCTTCTCTTGGTATACGGCTTTTACCTGTACTAGCAGAATTACAAAAAAGTCATGTCATGTGTCGTCAGCGAGTAAGCTGAAAATCCGTGTAAACTTATTTGGTTCAAGAAATTTTTTATTCCATAAACTACCTAGCTAAGATGACTTCCCGAGAGGATTACAAACAAGTGCAGTCTAAGGGCGTTGATCCAATATTGTCGCGAGGACGCAAGATTGACATAGTAACAACACCTTTGATAGAAGGTCTGAACGAAGCCGTGTTTTCGTCCAGTGGATTTCCCGCAAAGCAATCCGCCAAATTTATTATTATCAAGGAAACTAAAGAAACCGTCAAAAAAGGAAAATAACATTCAAAAGCCAACCCGTAGTGAACTCGCTATGCCAACACTAGTGTTTTCTCTGACTTTGCCATGGACTGTTATCAAGAAAAGGTGCTATCCCAGACATCATATTGCCAAAAAACATGTCGCAGGAATGAGGGCTTATGGAACGGAGGCTTGTTGTAGGAAAACTTTTTGAGGGGGGAGTTTTGTGAAACTGTAGAGGTATCGCTGTTGAATTCGCAGAATATTTGAGGCTGATCCGTGCAATTATTCTGGCCGATGGTGAGACCTTGGTAGTTGAGCAACACGTAGGTTTGGTTGAGAGGATTTAATCGCACGAAGACCGAGGATATTTCTCGAACTTTGTTGGAGATTTACTGAGATCTTGGTACATCCAACATTCTCAACGCAAGCTTCTGTTATTCTGGAGATTTGACATTAGCTTGAATCAGAAGTTAGGTTCCGGGCGAACTTACGCAAAAGAATCTTGACTTCACCTGCAGCTATCTTGCTCTCTATAGCAATAAAATTTCTCCATGGCCCTCATTGTTGACCGAATTCTCGAGCTCAAAGTCCATTGCATCAGGGTCGGCATCGAGATTCATCGACTCCGCTTCTGCAGATAAACTCAATGCTTGAGGATCAACTATAGGGGAGTCAATGTATGGGGAGTTTAGGATTGGCGAACCGCTAAGTGTGGAAGCAAAGTTTAATTCTGGGCTCAGAATTAGTGAACTAACGGGGACGTTGGAGGAAGACGCGAGCGCAGTTTGAGCAGCTTGATCGGATGAGTCGTCATCATCTGAGCTATCGGTTACAAAACTACCAGCATCCGATGCCTCGGGATTCGTAGCGCGTTCTGCTTCGGCGAATTCTTGCTGTTCCTCTGCAAAATCATCTACAGCTTGAGTGGTGCTGGGAGCTAAAATCTCAAACTCTTCGGAATATCCTGAAGAAATGCCATCGTCCCCATCGCCTTCCTCACCTTCATCATCCTCATCGTCTTCATCGTCTTCATCATCTCCATCATCCTCTTCATCGATGGTCGCCTGAGCCAAATATCTGGCAAGTTCAGTTCTGCGCTCTTCAACAAATTCCCACAAATTTGGAAACCACATTCTTCTTCTTGATTTGGGTACAAAGGACCAGCATCTCTCTCCAACTGAAATATCATTACCAGTGAATGCGAACGTGAGAGCAGCCATTCTAAACAAATTGAGCTTATTGATATCATCCGGATCATCCCAATCATGGTTGCGGGCATGGGGGTATCTATGCATGATAATTTGCTTAGAATTTACCAAGTTGTTGACCTTTTTGAAATGAAGGAGAATAAATTTATGAGGCTCGGGTTTTCCCAAGACAGCGGCACTGTGGTCTTTTCTTTGCTCCATTGTCAAGTATCTCGGATCAGGGATCGAATTTTTGTAGCCGATGAGAAAATTAGTGTCGCTGTTCCTCTGGACATCAGTTAGTATGTAATTTTTCCATCGAGGATACATGTTATATGATAGTCAACTTACAATCAGGGTCATGGCAATATCCACGGATATCTGAGGTGGAGACATAATGAATTTGTAGTAATTCAAGGTTTAAAAGAGGATGTTGAGATTGTTTCTGGTGAAGGTCTTCAAAACGTTCTAAGGCCATATTAGCATGCTTAAAAGTAAATTATCTTGTTGGACTTACTTTATCCTGAATTTTCTGATAAATAATTCAGTAGGACTATCTGCTTGTGAGGGTTGTATGCGGAGTTCTGTGCAATTCAAATTGCTTGGTTTGGACAAGTATTTAAAACGTAAAAGGCAATCCAATCGCTATCAATGGCCAACGACGATGCTGTTTTTGTAAAACTTGAGCTGCTTGTTATTTGCGCGCCAAGTGACTGGAGGTTTCGTGATGCGCCAGTTCTTGACTTTGTTTTGGATAATTTGAATGTGCTCTGCCTTGATGACAATTGGTTCCTATCAGAATGAGCTGCTATTTTTCAAGCATTGTTAGCAAATTTAATCGACTACAGTAGAGATAGAAGATAATCATCATAGGAAGCCCTACTAGTGCTATGAAAGTCTATCGTTCTCAAACTTGCATGGAATTTTCGGTGGAGAGGGGAGAGACCAGGTGCTCAGCGAGAGATAAAAAGTGCAAGTGATGGCAACGCTGACCGTAATTATTGTAAATTTTATCGCTCGATAGAGATGTACAAAGAAGATAAAGTCGCCTTGATTTTGAAATTTGAAGGATTGTGGTTGCAAAACCGACATGAAAAGACTGGTTGCCGTAGCAGAGGGGAGGAGGGGAGAAATTCAATTGTACACTGCTTTCCCTAAAGTCACGGGATTTCGCTTCGAGTCAGACATGGCTAGGACAGCAAATTCACTCAATTTTGTCTTGACGGTTTCTGAAAGACCTGAAATGATCATGAAGCTCACCATCAGTGTGGTCATTTGGGGATGTGTGTGAGAGATGTGGAGTTCTCGAAGTTATGAAACTTTTGCATAACACGACACAATAAAGTCACAACCTTTGTAAGGAAACACCTCATCATGCGGCTGATCTGAGCAATTCTCTGTATATTCTGATCCAGTAATTCTGCCTGGCCCTGCTGAGAAGCTTTCCATCACTGATATCCTACTGCAACCACCTTATAGTCTATTCGACACTTGGTATCGAGGGAAAACGCAACACTAATTGTGTAGAAGCGAACAAAAAATCGGAATTTCTTGCGCCAAGAGTAGCAGGTCTATTTAAATCCAATTCTTTACCTCCCCCTTCCGGCTACCATGAAAGCTCATATCACTAATATCCGCTTATCTTAGTATGATCACATTCCTCCCACGCTACAAATATTCTTCGGCGGACTGACAAGTCGCCAGCAGCCATTATACAATAGAAGCCACATATTCTAATACCCTTCGACACTCATGGGAGCACCGACGAAGTCATTCGACAGATCCATTTAAGGATGGGACTTAAAGCACTTTGATGGCCCAGCTCTGCGCCTGCACTATTTTCTGGACTCAGAAATCTTGGTATTGCTCCGAGAAGTCCGTGTCTTGCCTTCAGTGCTTGGACTCAGAAAGAGGGTCCAGATAATTTTGTTCAGTTGCAGGTTGAACTTTCTGTGGGTGTAAATCTTGGCTTTTATTTCTGTCTTGTTCATTCTGTTGAAAGTCTGCAGCGGTTAGGTTCTCAAACTGATAAGGAACTTGTCGTGCTTGCTGGGGCCCCAAGTATCTTTCGACCTGGAAATGGACAGAGTTCTGTTGGGCACTTTGTTGAGGGGCTACAATACTCTGGAAGTTATTGTGATCTCGTTGGACAAATTGACGAGGTGCGTGAGGCCAATGAAGTTGAAGCCGTCCAATGGTTTGTTGGCCTTGACCATATTGTTGATACATTCCACAGACTTGGTTTTTGAATTGTAGTGCGCTTTTCTGGTTATACCGCTTATCCATCATATCACTTTGGGCTCGAAACTGGTTGAAGCCTTGCTGATGATGCTGCTGCTGCAAATTGTATCTTTGATCCTGTGGTAGAGTGTAGTTTTGTGTTGTTGCATATTGGGGCATATGTCCGTAAGTTTGTCGTGTCTGTTGTGGTGACGTTCCGGGCTCTTGAGCAGGGAAAATGTCACTTCCGTGATGGATAGACAATTTTCGCATCCCAAATGCCTGTTCTTGAAATTGGGTCATAATATTCTGCCGAGAATAGTAAGGAGACGTAACTCTTTCCCCTTGTTGCTGCATTCCAGATCCTAGACTTTGGCCTTGGTTGCCTGCATGTCGTCGGTTATACTGATATAATGATTGAACGGGTGGTTTTTGCACATGTCTTCCGGGCTCTTTAAGACTCTGTAGCTCTTGCCCAACGCCCAGTGCTTCCCGAGCTCGGGTTCTTTCAAGCATTCCGGGATGAAACCGGGACTGCCTGTCATTGACCTGAAATATGGACGCAGCTGGTTGGAATGGAGATGCATTTGGTCGAAACTGGAACTTTGGTGCCGACGGATGTGCTTGCAAACTTCGCGCTGGTAAAGGCACAGGTATGGAAGCTACAAGATGACTTTGTGCCTCAGAGCTGTTTGAGACGCGGGTGTCATTTTTCATGTCATCAATTGAAGACTCTATGATAGTAGACACCCTTCGCTCCTTTGAACTTAGCTCTTCAGCTGTTACTTCAATCATCAATCTCATCTCAGAAGGAGGGAGTATTTTACCGCTTTCAGAAAAAGCAATGACGCCACAACCCTCCGCAATAGCTGCCATTCGAAAGAGATTGAGATTATCAATCTTCGACTGGTCGTTCCAATCGAAGTATCTAAACTTGGCATATGTGCGAATAATGATATACTCGGGGTCTTGATAGTCGCAGCTGATGAAGAAGAACTTGGACGAATCGCGAATGCCTCGTACTGCAGCTGTGATATCTGCGTATTCCGAAGGATTGGAACTATGCTTGATCTCGAAAAAGATCTCCGTGAGGAGGTCAGGATTCATGTTTTCGACAAAACAAAAGTCCTTCGGTCCGTGACGGAAAAATCCAGAAAAAGCTTCGCGGCATTCTTTTTCGAAGATAAAGCTGTGGTTTATCCGATCATCTTGTAGAATAGGCGTAGCTTCTTTCGCCGCGTTCCTTGACGAAAAGTCTTTCTGGCAGATACGTAATTCAGCGGGAAAGTTTGGATGGTCCTGATTGAACGGCTACGACCAGATTAGTCAAGAGACCTAAAAATGACAGAGTGTGAAATTGGTTTTGAAGAGAAGATAAGTACTCACGAAAAATGGCTTTAAAGGCATATCGAAGTCTATTTGTCTTTCCAGTGAACGTTCTGTGTAAGCTCTTTGTGAAAACCAGAAGTGGGCACAGTGAGTTGTGCTGGGTCTATGTTGATCAAGCCAAAATAATCCGTATCCTTACTGAAATTAAGTAGCAAAATTCTTCTTTTGTTTATGGAAGATGAAACTTGTAGATGAAATCTCAAGGAATAATGGTGCTACCCATAACTTTGGTTTGCAGAATTTATTGTTTATGGACTGTTGGAGTGGGAGGTTCTTGAGTTGAATAAAGCTCTCTTGAAATAGCCAAAATCCAGAGGAATGTGCTCGGACCTCCAGTCTCTGTTAAATTTTCAGACACTCAGCAGGGGTGAATTCGAACAATGACTGGCATCTGTTGTATTGAGGGGCCGTATTTAATTTTGATGTTATTTTGGTAATTTTTGGTTGATCATTATGCACAATATATGGAGGAGAACCTCTTCGTGACAAGGAGTGACAAAGTGCTTTCAATATAGAGAGCTAAAACTGGCCTGCTCAATATTCCATGTGAAATTCAAAGGCATACTAATGGAGGTACAAGGGTCCATGAAGTATTCGAGTCAACATCAGACTGAATAGATACCTGTTATATACTTATTGCTGTTGAGTATACACGATTCCAGCGTAAATTCTCCTCATTCTGTATATCTATAGAACACTGGATGCCTCTACACTTTCCAGATATAATCTTCCTTGCGTTATTCTCCTGATCCTTTGATCCTATAGCCAACACTTCGATCTATGTGGCCAGGTAGAGATATAGTGTTTGTTCAAAGTAGCCAAAGCACTGAGTCCTTGATAGGACCGAAGCAGTATACAACTTTTTAGCTTACTAGCTATGGATTGGGACATAAAGGATGCATTTCTGAAACAAGATATTTGTAATGAATGATTGCTCCAGAATCCATACAAATCATACTTATTTCTCACTTCATTCTTGAACAGCAATCAGAAAATGCGCGATGAAAACACAGGTACCAGTTACAATGAATCATGTAATACATAAAGGCTTGAGTCAATGATCCTTGCATAACTACTACCAATCCTCACTTGATACAGCAACAATGAAACTTGAAATATCAAGGGAATGAAGCAAACAAGCACGCAAATAGGGGAATCAAGACAGATAAGATAATATTTTATGTCATGTAAAGCCCAACTCTCTATCCCACTCATCTACAACTCATCTTTCTTGGTTTTTGTATCCACCATCTCCTCCAATGTTCTACTTTTCGTATTTCTACCCTCCGCACTTTCATTTCCATTCACATTAATTCCCTTTCTCTTCTTATCAACAGCGGCAATTTCTTCGTCATACAATGTCCACTCCGGCACCTGTCTCCTTGCTCTATCCAACTTCGGTTCCTTGGTCAACGGATTGTTACACAGATCAATCGTTCTCGCTTCTTTAAGACTCTCGTCACTGCACCAAGTTTCACACCAAAGCCATTCTTGCGGTAAACTATGGATAGGAAGAACCTGTTGCATATGGTTTGGCAGATCTTGATCCAAATTTGACAAACTATTTGGGTCTGCAGAAAGAGATTGATATTGTTGGCGAAGACGATCTCCTGCAGCAATCTGGCGGAATCGACGGAGATCCACAACGTAAAGTGCACTGATATGGTATGGTAAGCCGCGAAGGAATTTCTCCCAGTAACCTTGTTTCCAGAAACGGAAACCCTCCATTTCGGTTCTGCTATCGCACATAGGAGTGAAGCCATATGGTGCGCCTTGAAGATCATGATTTACGAGCTCGATCATATCTGTACGAACGATTTGATCGGCGTCCACAAAGATAACCTTGTCTAGGGATAATGGGAAAAGAACATCCAAGAAGAGGATTTTGTAGCCCCAGATCTCACGCTGCTTCTCAGTTTGTCCTCGGAGCCAATGGGGCCATTTATACGTTACCATTTCGTATTTGAAGCCATATTCTGCGGCAAGATGAGGAATGAAATCTTTGAAAGATGGGGATAAAAATTGTTCAATGAACCAGAATTTTACCGTGTGCTTCGTGTTCTTCATGACACTGACCATCATGATATTTAGCATACGCTCATAAAGATGACCGCTAGCAACAGAAAAGATGTTGATCTCGGCCTGCTCTTCCACCGCTGCAGCAGCTTTAGTTTTGCTACCTAAAATACCTTGCGCGAAGTTTAATCCTCGGGAGACGTAATCCATTGCAGATTCAACCTTAGCTTCGAGGACATCTTCTCCTTCCATACCAGGCTTGCGAGAAAGGCGAGGATATAAAGTAGCTCCTTGAAAGCTCATGAGGACAACTTCTGTGGTATTATCGCCAGGAACAGGCGCCCATCCCTTTGAGCCTATGCTATCGATTTTAAATATTTCGGAGGTTCTTCCACTCTGTAGATCAATCTTGTAAAATCCAGGATTAGCTTTGAATTGAAAGTATCCTAGGTTAGACATTATTATGGTATCGGCAAAATGTGGGTCTCTTCCGGTTCCTAGAATGAGCTGTGCTCCGCGAGGAGGACTTCCAGATGGCATGTCCCTCGAGTGACCTTCAATGAGAATATGTTCAAGCTCATATAACGCATTTACATCAGCCTTGATAGAGCTGAGTTTGATATTATCTGGATCGTGGATAGAAACTTTAGGGGCGACTAGCCATGCGGGTGGTATATCCAACTTGACAGTCAACAATGCCTCCTGTGGCACACCGGTAAACGAGGCACCAGGGTCAATCAATGCACCTTCGTCGTCAAAATTAGGCTTCGAATCTAGAACATATCTATAAAACCTCTTGACTGGAAGCTCTTGAAGGCGTTCTTTGGGGTTTAAGAACATCTTAAGATAGACTCCTTCAAGTTCAGATATGGCCTTCACGATTGGAACCCACTTCTGCCCTTGTTCACTAGCTGGATCGATAGTGACAGTCATATGTATGGTTGCAGTTGACGAATCTCCTGTTTCGATAGATGTATAAGAAGAGTTCCAAACGTCGAACGCACTGATCCTATTAGTTGGTGCCTGCTCAAATATGCCATCTGGTGTATCTGATACAGATGACAACGCAACCATCGAGGAAATTTGGGCACCAGCCAAAGGATCAGCAATCTTATCTGACAATCCAAGACTCTGCATAGCAGCATGAACAGGAGTTATGCGTTTGGCACGTTCATATGAGATCAACTGCTCAAAGTCTTCTTGGTTAAGTTCGGAACCAGCAGGTATTGGCCCAACAAGCCGTCCATTAAGCAAGATTGCATTTTCGCCTGGTGATAGGCCTGCAGCTCGGACCAATGGACCAGCTCCCTTCCAATATGTCCGTGCGGAATCTTGAATTGTAAGATCCAATTCAGGTCCTTCAGGGCTCACTAAACTAGGCAAAATTTGTGCGTCCACAAGTGGTTTGTCTGACTTTTTCTGGATATGTGAAAACAAATAGGTGCTGAAATCTGCTGTTTCCGTTTCACTGGGAGAATTATGGAGAATGATAATCTCGAGAGCTGGAACAGATTCCCGAAATTTAGCCGCAGACAAAAGGAGGTCCAAACCAGAAGCAGATGATAAATCTGCTACCAAAATCATGTGAGCCCAATCTTCCTTAGAAGATGCCGAATCTGATACAATCTTAGGCAATTTGGAAAGAACATCGCCATGTTGCTTCGATAGAGTGGTAATATCAACTATCTTCAAATTCTTGTCGCTTTCCGGAACTATAAGGGAGTTTCGTCGTGGCGTTGCTTCGGAGAGGAAGAAGTCTGGGATGTAAGACTCTTGGGTAAATATCTCGTTGAAAACTCCCTGCTGAATAACTTGCAAGTCTGCAGTGAGTCGCTGAACCATTGCTTGCAACCAATTTTCGTCTCTGGGGAGCGCGACTCCATCTACGAAGATTGGTGGGAAGTCGCCGTTCGCAGAGAGTCTTGTGGTCCAGCGGCTTGCAGCATCAATTTGATCATTGTAATGATCTGACTTCAGTAAGTCTACAAGAGGAATTGCTATCTTCTCGGCTCGGGCCTCCCGACCATCGATAGCGGCTTGGAAAGACTTTTCAGTAGGGCTAGCTGCCCCGTTCATAACAGAAGCCTCAAGATAAGCAATAGCTCCAGAGAGTCCATAAACGTCTAAAAGATAATACAAGACTCTTGTTTGCTCTACAGCGGCTGGAGAAGTGGTGATTGGAACAAGTCCAATATGGAGGACTAACTTCCTTTTGACGAAACTTGCAAGTGTTTCAGCGACGAGCGCGACATCTTCTATCGTGCTGAAATCAACTGGTATAACCAAGTTGAAAATTTCCTTACGGACTGAGGGCAGCTGGCCAGGATATGTTCTTTGTAATAAAGCGCCAAGAGTCTCGGGAAATTCTTGGTATCTTTTATCCTTTTCGATGTCATTCAACCACATGATAACACTACCTCCCTCAATCTCATCTCTCCAATCAAATCTTTGAACATCTCCATCACTCTTGGCTTCGGAAATGCTAGAATGAGAAAGCAACTGAACCGCTTCAGGTCCTGTCATCCCAAGATCACGAACACCATTGATCAGTCTTCTTTCCTTTCGTAAGATATCGAGGATACTTATAGCATCAATCTGACGATCAATCATCTGTACACCATTCACCCACCATACGTTGATACCTGCGGGGACTAATTTGCCGCGGTTATAATTGTGCTCCGCAAAGAAGTCGGAAGAGACGTTGTGGGAAGCTATAGCACTGGAATGTTTTGGAAAGTCTTGTGAAAGCTTGATGAGGGAATCGAATGGTTTGTCACTCTGCATAATGAAACTAGATGCTTTGAGCCCCAGTGAAGAAAGTTCTGATGTGGATAAGGGCTTGAGATCAGCTACCTCCTCGTCTTCAAACTTGACTTTGGCCTCGGTCTTGGATTTCGTCGTTCCCTCATCATCTTTGCGGTCATCAATAACGATATAGTCAGTTCTTTTAAGGGCGAGCTCTACACCATAGCCCGGAATCATGAGAGGCTTGTTCGAGCCAGCATCGATCGCTCGCCTATGACGGAGACGATAAGATGTTTTACCTTCACGGGCAGTTTTAACCAAGGTTTTGTGGAATAAACCAAATGTTGAGGATGTTATATCAGCATATAAGATCGAATGGGGTCCCGCAGGATTCCCGAGCACATAGTCAAATGGTAGTTCTTGTGTTTGTCTATAAGCTAATGATTAGCCACTTGATGATTTCACTCGATCACTCAAAACTCACGAATCGCCAGTCACTGTTCCATGAGGCTCATTCAATGTGGGAGAACAATACTGATGGCCATCGAAGAGCACCCATGTTGGACAGGATGAATCTTGCTCTGTCTGTATAGAGGCCTCTGCGGCAGTGTGGTAATATTGGAATTGTGCTTCAATACGCGGTGCAGCCACTCTCATTGACAATGCAAGCTTGTATGATGAAAGTGCCTCCGGGTCCAGATGACCGTCTTCTGTCAGAACTTTTATAAATTTGTCATATAGGTCTTTGTCGGTGGATGCTTTTGCAAAATAGCCGTCTGCAATCCGGTCAAGGAGAGGAAAGTACGAGGATGCATTTTCTGCTGCTGCAGTTTCTCTACACGGTTATCAGTATAGCTAGAAAGGCACTCTAAGGGGATTTAGACATACAGCAGCTCAAGAAGATATGGGGCTGAGGGAAAGGATGTTTGCAAGCCAACATTGATGGATGGGCTAGCGGAAACACAGATGGAATGAAGATATGTAGATGCCAATAGAGCTCCCGAGAGTCCCCATGGCAAAGTGAAGCCTCCCATCTTGATTGTGGAGTTCTAAAACCTTCGGCTGGGTGTTGAAAGACGCTTCTCTATGCAGTCTTTCATAGGGGAGCTTCCCCAAGCTAGAGATAAGGCTAATAAGGCTAACGATGGTAGACAACTCTTCGAAGCTGTTGTCCGCCTGAAGATCAAGACAAAAGAAAGTTTACAATGTATCATCAAATTTGAGACATGAGTAGCATAATCAAGATCATAAACAAAAATCACTTGAAAAACTCCTTACTCGTTAAATATGAAGATGTTGTAGACGAGGCTGACTAGAATTGAGGTCTTATCGCATTCCCCTCAAGGGACAGATTTCCATAATCTAGAGCTCCAACCAAAAGTGGTTCAGGGATTGTTTAGAGCTCCTGTGGCTGGTGAAGCTTTTGGCGCTAATTGGGTGGCAGCCTTGTCAATTGAGTGTGTTGATGCCTTATTTGCGGGAAACAGCAACGTCGCATTTCACACGCTTCGATGTTTAATACCATATCCTCCTGTACTTTACCTTAATTTCAAACAAACCACCGGATATCTTTTCTTCTTACGTCTTTCTCCAGAATACTGTGCACTATACTTGAGAAAGTGTCATATTAGGAGAAGATCAATTTAATTCGCCCAGTTACTTGATGCGCAACGTATAGGGCTGTTCGTCATTCAGAGCATCGGTCAACATGGCATCTAATTCCAATTCCTCCCCTACGATGCTGACGAAGGTATGTCGCGACCTCTTACCCTGAAACTGGGAAGCTCGTCCAATGGGGTTATAATACTGACACGCATACAAGTTCGAGTCGAAATCTTCCAGAGCAAAGGGCATTGCTTTCCATCCTAAACGGTTCGTTCACAAATTCAATGCGCAACACCTATATCTAACTATATTCATAGGCCATGGATTCTAGTTTCTTTACATTCTTCGACCATTCAGCTATGGGATTATCGCATGGGAACATTGATTGATAGATTTGAAGAGCATGATGGGCCAGTTCGAGGAATTGACTTCCACAAGACACAACCCCTCTTTGTCTCCGGTGGTGATGATTACAAGATCAAGGTCTGGTCATTGCAAACTCGCAGATGTCTATTTACCTTGAATGGCCATTTAGATTATGTTCGCACAGTTTTCTTTCATCATGAGCTTCCTTGGATCATTTCCAGTTCGGACGATCAGACTATTAGAATATGGAACTGGCAGAATCGCTCTCTAAGTAAGCTGGGAATGGCTCAACATTGTATTCGCATACGATACTAATATTTTTTTCAGTTTGCACAATGACCGGCCACAATCATTACACAATGTGCGCTCAATTCCATCCCAAAGACGATTTGGTAGTCTCTGCATCCCTTGATCAATCGGTTCGAGTTTGGGATATTTCAGGCTTGCGAAAGAAGCACTCGGCGCCAACTTCGATGACTTTCGAAGACCAGATGTCAAGAGGGAACCAGGCCCAAGCAGATATGTTTGGGAATACCGATGCTGTAGTCAAATTCGTACTCGAAGGACACGATAGAGGTGTGAATTGGGTAGCTTTCCATCCAACCTTACCTCTGATCGTATCTGCTGGTGATGATAGACTTGTGAAGTTATGGCGAATGAGCGAAACAAAGGCATGGGAAGTCGATACCTGCCGGGGGCATTTTCAAAACGCATCTGGATGCTTATTCCACCCTCATCAGGACTTGATCTTGTCAGTTGGCGAAGATAAAACTATCCGAGTTTGGGATCTCAATAAACGTACATCAGTGCAGTCATTCAAGCGAGAGAATGACAGATTTTGGGTTATTGCAGCTCACCCTGAGATAAACCTTTTCGCTGCTGGACACGATAATGGTGTCATGGTATTCAAACTTGAGCGAGAACGTCCTGCATCTGCCTTCTATCAGAACAACCTCTTTTACATCACCAAGGATAAACATGTCAAATCTTATGATTTCCAAAAGAATATTGAAAGCCCAACACTATTGACCTTGAAGAAACTCGGAAGCCCTTGGGTCCCACCTAGATCACTTTCCTATAATCCAGCCGAAAGAGCTGTCTTGGTCACTTCTCCTGCAGATGGCGGTTCATATGAACTCATCAATCTTCCTCGAGATGGAGCCGGTTCAATGGATTCAAATGATACAAAGCGAGGCCAGGGTACTTCTGCTGTTTTTGTAGCACGAAACAGATTCGCCGTTTTTAATGCTACAACTCAACAAATCGATGTCAAAGATCTTTCCAACTCCACAACCAAGACCATCAAGCCTCCAAATGGAACCACCGATATCTACTTTGGTGGAACTGGTAATCTTTTGTTGATCACCCCCACTGCTGTTCATTTATATGATATCCAGCAAAAGAAAGCAACAGCTGAACTTGCTGTATCGGGTGTCAAGTATGTTGTCTGGTCCAACGACGGTTTATACGCAGCTCTCTTGAGCAAGCATAATGTCACGATTGTTACAAAATCTTTGGAACAAGTCAGCACCCTTCACGAAACCATCCGCATCAAGAGTGCAACGTGGGACGATGCAGGAGTTCTTCTTTACTCAACCTTGAATCACATTAAATACACTTTATTGAACGGCGACAATGGTATCGTTCGCACTCTCGATCAAACCGTCTATCTTGTCAGAGTTAAGGCACGTACTATGTACTGTTTGGACCGAAGTGCTAAGCCAAAGATTCTGAATATTGACCCTACTGAGTATCGTTTCAAGCTTGCCCTTGTGAAGCGAAACTATGAGGAGATGTTGCAGATCATTAAGAATTCCAGTCTGGTTGGTCAAAGCATCATCTCTTATTTGCAAAAGAAGGGTTATCCAGAGATTGCCTTACAATTCGTACAAGATCCTCAAACTCGATTTGAATTGGCAATCGAGTGTGGTAATTTAGAAGTCGCAGTTGAGATGGCCAAGCAATTAGACCGACCAAAGTTGTGGTCCAGATTAACAGCGGAAGCCTTAGCTCACGGTAATCACCAGATTGTCGAGATGACATATCAGAAGTTGCGACAATTTGACAAGTTGTCGTTCCTGTATCTCGCCACTGGAGACGAAGCAAAATTAACGAGAATGGCCAAAATTGCGGAACATCGCGGCGACTTCACTGCCCGTTTCCAGAACGCTTTATATCTCGGAGATGTTCAGGATAGGATACAGATGTTCAAGGAGATTGACCTTTGTAAGTTTCCATTGAACATGTCGCTACTCACATACGAAATACTAATCCAGATTAGATCCACTTGCTTACATGACCGCGAAATCGCATGGCCTTACAGAAGAATGCGAATCGATTCTCGAGGCTACTGGCCTCACCGAAGATCAAATCACATTGCCTACCCTCGGATCGCCACTTACCCCTCCCAAGCCTGTCATCCCTACCTTTAAGGCAAACTGGCCAACAAAAGCAACTTCGCAATCTTTCTTCGAGAAAGCCCTCCTTGGTCAGGTCGAGGGACTCTCTCTAGAAGATGAACCTTCCGCTGCTGCAAACGGATTCGGTTTTGACGAAGCTGGAAATGATGAAGCCAAGTCTGGTGCTCTTATTGAGGCCGATGATGATGATGAAGATGCTGCGGGATGGGACATGGGCGATGATATCGTCCCCGAGGTTGAGAATGATTTCGTCAATGTTGATAGTGCAGAGGCTGGCGCTGGTAGCAGTGAGGCTGATTTATGGGCTCGCAACTCTCCTATCGCCGCTGATCACGTTGCTGGCGGTTCTTTCGAAACTGCAATGCAATTACTCAATCGTCAACTTGGCGCCGTCAACTTCGAGCCTTTGAAACCTAGATTCATGGAAATTTACCAGGCATCAAAGACTTACCTCCCGGCGTCCGCAAGTCTTTCGCCTTTGGTCAATTATGTTCGACGAACAGTCGATGAGACAGATCCTCGCAAGGTTCTTCCTATCATACCACGAGATATCGAATCATTAGCAACCATCGACTTACAGAAAGGATATGATGCCATGCGACAAAACAAACTTGAAGATGGCGCTGCTATATTCAAGGGCATCCTTCATGCTCTGCTTGTGAACGCCGTCTCAACCGCTTCCGAGGTATCAGAGGCAAAGAAACTCATCACGACAGCATCAGAATATAGTATAGCAATGGCTATCGAAATTTCAAGGCGGAAGATTGGAACTGCTGATGAAATTTCAAAATCACCAGAGAAACTCAAGCGCAGTTTGGAATTGTCAGCTTATTTCACTATTCCCAAGTTGGAGGTTGTTCATAGACAATTAGCTTTAACGAGTGCGATGAAATTGGCTTTCACCAGCAAGAACTATAACTCCGCATTGAGCTTCGCCAACAGGATGTTAGCAAATGGTGGAAGTGCCAAGGTTCTTGAGAATGTAAGCAGCCCCCCACCACTATTTAATGACATCGACTGACAAGAATTTTAGGCTCGTAAGATTAAGGCCAATTGTGAACGCAACCCTAACGATACCCATGAGATTGAGTTTGATCAATTTGCTGAATTCGATGTCTGTGCTGCCTCACACACACCAATTTACTCTGGCTCTCCATTCGAAGTTTGCGCTTTCGATGGTAGCAAATATCAAGCTAAGTATAAGGGTACTGTCTGTGCCGTATGTGGTGTCTGTGAGGTTGGTAAGAATGGAAGTGGATTGAAACTTGTTGCGTAAGTGCAATGGTGGCATGAATTTAGAGTGGTGCAGGATGATTGAGATATCTTTGGTTGAGGTGATAAAATTCATATTGGAGTTCGAGGAAAAATTATGCCGTTAAATTAGTTGATGAATGTAGAACGTTGTTCTTGGCTGCTCAGTTACAAATGAAGATTATGTAGTTGCATTCCAGGTTCAGATGATAATTGCTGATGTACAAAATTGTGCTTGTCGAGTGGCATAAGTCTAACTGTCTGAGTAGTGAACATAACCTCAGAGAAAGATGTCTATGGAATCGAAATCTCGAGATTCAATGATTGGTTGGATCATCTGGAATACTTCTTAGAAAACTAGATTAGAGCGAGTCCTACACAGGAGCAACACTCAAGCTCGCAACAATCGAACCAACGAATCTGGGTTGGAGATTGACGGGTATAGTGGCAACACTAGCGATATTGAAATATCACAACCAACATGATTCCCGTTTCAAATTTCTCATTTCACTTCGTTGCCTCTCCGTTTTCACATGATGCCGCTCCCACAACCCTTACAATGCTCTTTATTTCCCATTCCTTCAACATATTGATGCTCATTATCTTCTATCCCTCATTTCTCTTCCTTCTCTCAATTTTACTTTCTCCAATCCATCTATACAATGATCCCGCAAACCCAAATTATCAAACAAACTCAACAATCTAAATCAAAAAATTACTCCCTGTTCAACAAAGGCGATGTCTCTCCCGCAGCAGCTTCTTCATCTACATTCACTTCTGTCCCTGCTGGCCCTGCATTCACATTCAGTTCGGATCTCCGACTTGTTTTGAGATCGTAGATAGCGAAGGCGAGAGTGGAGTAGAAGAGGAAACTATTTTGGGGGTGAGGGCGGTTAGATTAGTTTTGAATGGGGAGTGTGATCTGTTATTATGATGCTATGAAATAGAACAGAAGGAAAACCAAAAAAGGATGATACGACAGAAATAAGAAAATAGGTGAACGAATGGAAGAGGAGGAGGGGAAACACATACGGCAAACCAAGAAAACTAATAATCGCCTGTGCAATTCGGGGCGTTCGTGATTGCGGTTGATTATAGGAGTTATGGACGGGTCCAAAGATGCTATCCTATTATTTCATGAAGTTTGATTAGCTCGGGATTTTTACCACCTAGTATGCATTTATGCAGATTTGTCTCCTCTCCTCTCCTCTCCTCTCCTCTCTTCCTCTTCTTCTATCCGCATACAGACTCTCAAAAGCAAAAAAGTAAAACTTACGAAAAGTAACCAGAGCCAAACCGCACTAGCAAAACCGCTCTTCGCCACTTCTAACCAGACCATAAATTCTTTGCTAATATCCCCGCTATTTCCTCCTCGTTGAGTGACGATAATGAACAATATCGAAGCGGAAAAAAAGGCGTTTGAGAGGGAGTTTCTGAGGTATTTCATTAGTTATCACGGGGGGCAGAGACGCAGGGGAGGATCAAAAAATGGGAAACGCGATCTTCACAGTGAAAGAGTAAGGAGACATACACAAATTCATAAATCGTAAAATTAGCATCCAGCGTTAAACACCAGAATGTGAATACTCCCGCGTGTATCATCACAGGGAATGCAATGAGTGCTTGGAAGACTCCGACTGTGTGAGCCATGTTTTGGCCGAGGGAGCGGGGTGCGGGACGGGGAGGGGAATGGGTGGGGGGTAGAGAGTCCATGGTGGAGGAATCTCGTTGTATGGGGGAGGGGCGTAGGATGTATTGATGATTTATATCAAAGGAGAAAAGATGGTATAAATCTAAATCACAGAAACACAAGATGGCTTTTCAAAAATCGCGCGAAAAAAAAGAAATTGATTATTTTCGTCTACGCGAGTATGATATACATATTCCCCAATCCCTCGTTTTCAATCTTGCGTCTTGCCAAGTAGAGGATGCATAATTTACATGAAGAAGAACAGGGGAAAATGGCACAGCCGATATTATGCTAAAACGTGGTAGCCTGATGCTCGGTTAACGTGATTGGTGCTTATGAAGGAGCCTGATCTCGGGAGTGTGTGATTGGTTTATATGGTGAGGCCTAGAACATACGTACGAGATGGACAGACTGGTGAAACCGATTGTATGTATTATTTTCGGTGGTATTGTAATTATTGCATTGAGGAAGGTTTGGGTTCGGAAGGAATTGTTTGCTAAGTGAGTGGGATTCGTTTGACATAAAAACTTTCTCGTCAAGCAAATTGCATTGCTGTACATAATATAATTCGAATACCCTTCGGAGTCAGGATATTTAACTAAATACAGATGTTGCTTTTTAAGGTCGTTTTCCAAAGATTTTATGCCTGTTGGCATGTGAGGTGTTTTCCCATCTTGATGCTGGCGATATTATCGGCAATATCCACCAACAAGCTCTCATCCGACGGCTCATTAACTGCAGAGTTTTAACAATGCGAGTGTTAAAAATATAACGTTCCAACTTTTCCATCATTGAAGATTTTCATGCTCAGAGAGCCTCAACTCCAGCTGCAATCTCGTCGACCTCATCATTACCCCCCTCCACAAATTTATAGACACCCAACTGCCGCTTGTTAAAACACGTGCTAACGAAAATCATCTCTTCATTTGTGATAGTAGGTTGTACTTTTTTCGGTGTGCCACTCAGTCGTCTCTTATTGAAATAGGAGCTGAGGAATACCAGACCTCCATCTCTTCTACCAGGCTGAACTGCGCTGGCATAACATAATTGAGATTTATTGGTTGGATTTGGCCATTTGGGAATTTCGATGTTGATGGATGCGAGGACTTTAACGCTCCAGATGCTATCCTTTCGTTCTACTTTTAGGATTTTTGCGCCGACTTCCATGCATGACGCTAGTACTTGGAAGGAAATATCGTCGCTGGACTCAGTTTCGAATTCGTTTTCGGTTGGTCTGGGATATTCGTGGAGGAATTCAAGTCGGTATGCTCCACCTCCAACATCCAAATCTGCTACAACATCGATTGGTGTTTCCTCTGCAAGCTGATCATACGTTACTGGGCCGTGGGACCATTCCATGACAATGACTCTGACTTTATTGTCATAACTACCAGTTAAGAGAACCCATCTTTTACCCCCACATGGTAATGGTAAAATAGAGATAACAGCAGCATCATGCCCCGAGTATGACGTTTGCAAATTCAAATCAACGTGGTTATCCCTATTGCGGGGATTTCCTAGAATGCAAGTTCTGAGTTTCGAATCATCGCCTCCTGAGAAGATCCCGTGGAAGTTTTCGGAAGATGTGTAAGGATGACAAGCCCAATAGCAACAATAGGCATATTGAGGCTCCTCGCCAGAATATGGAATTTTCAAGGAATGCAATGATACTGGCGGTTCTTCCTTCCTCATATGTAAGTCCGAACCGTGTATCTTGCCATATATAGCGCCAGTAATGTTAAGTATCTGAACGACTCCGGTTGAAGCCGTTACAGCTAAAGATAGGTAGCCATCTGTGGATGTTGAAGGACACCATGCAAAATAGGTGATCAGAACGGAGTCATTAAATACTTTCCACGTATTGACGTGTTCGATATTGGGAGAAGTATCCTCATTAGTCGTTATTTTGAAGAGAGATATTCTGCCCGTGCTGGAGGAAACTGCAAAATAATCTTGGTCGGTGGGACAGAAGTGAAGATCATAAATCGCACCATATGGATATGGACGTGACTGGCAAAGGGTCCTAATCATATCAGAGGTGACAAGAAGGACATAAGCTCGTGAATGATGCTTACAAGGAACCATCCTCAAGATGATATAGCATTACACTTCCATTTCTTTTTTGGAGAGTCGATGGAGGTTCTGATTGGTCTTTCGATTCTTCCGAGATAACATCGCTATCTTCGACAAAAACCAGTGGTTCGTGAGAATAATCGACTAAACTCAAAGGAGCTGAAGAGATTATTCCTTCTTTATTGGGAAAAGGGTCTGTATTCACAACAACTTCACTCGAAGCCTTATTAACATCTACCCATGAGTCTTCATCTTCCTTATCTAACTCGTAGGTACCAATGACGAACCATGAAGGGTTATTTGGCCAAAATTCTATGCAACTTGGAGGGAGGTTCAAGAGATCAGAATCAAGGACTTCGATCTTTGAGGCCATCTTTGATTGATTGATGGGTTTTTGGCATGGAGAAGTTATTTCTCATAAAAGATTCCCCTAGCAAGATAGTAAGTGCAATGAGAGAAAGAGATGTCTGTTCTAAATGTTTCGTTTCTTTTTTTTTTATGTTGATCTTGTCTCAAGGTTTAAATGTTTCCAAGGAAAAGTATTGTGAATTCAAGCCACATTGCACCGCCACCACATGCGATGAAGTCACCAGAAGGGTTAATTACGAGACGGGATCTAGAACCAGAAGTCACAGAGTCAAAAAGGATTATTAGGTTACTAGGTAGGTACCCAATGGATTCTCTTTTACGCATCAGTCCTCATCCTTCCTATACATTCCGCTCGCCGCCTCAATATATTCCTCAAATGTATTGAGAAGCGGCGGCGGATCGAGGTAAAATGAGTACCACACAATGTCCGCTTCGTTTCCACTTCTTTCATAACCATATCTCCATATATACTCCGTACTGCTTCTTCACCAAACATCTACAAACATCTACCAACCCCTGTGGTTTGCTATGCATTCGGGTGTTTGCTTTCTCCATCCCCGGAGGAAAACGTATGCAGGTCATGTTTGCTGTTGACAGGTCTAGGGGATGAATACTTCTAGGTGGAAATGACATTTCAATATGGAATTCAATATCAATGACTATCCCCAAACTCCAAAGCATCGGAACCGAGCACCAATGATCAAACATTCGAACTTTCTACAAGCTCAATATCTCAATTGACTTAAAACATCTCTGCTTCTCGTCTTGGAAAGCAAGATTTGGATGCCCATCAAAAGATAGCATTCTGTGGTCCGTGCATAACCTTCCTTGAAGTGAATTCCCCTCAACACTTCCAAAGTTGAAATCTTCCGTCCTATTTGTTAATTGATACATCTCTTTCCATACATATCTTAATACTATTGCTTTTATCTATTCAATATTCATTGATCCAGTGGTCATATAATACCTGCTTTACGTGTACACATCAATAGTTCCTCTACGTGTTTCTCCAATTTCCAACTTCAAACTTCACTCACTTGTCACCCGAAAGTTCGTGTGAGAAAGTCTCTTCCAAAAACATCATGGCGAATGGGAAAGGCACCAAAGTATCAGACAACGAGGGTTATCTATCAGATGAATCAGACTTCTATGGTAATTTAACCATGACGCCTCAGTCATCCCATTACTAACCCTCACATTAGGTGATCCCGAGACCAAAGCGTCCTTTGAAGATCGTGCTGCAAACTTCGACGCTACAACATATTGGAAAAGTCATCAACCAACTTTGACCGAAAAAGCAGATGCCAATGTTGCCCAAGCCCTTGCAAATCCAGAATCTAAAGCGACTTTGTATAATCCGTATGCAGGTCAAGCATGTGCATGGCAACTTGATGAGAGTATTGATGATTTCTTACGACGGATGCCACCAAGAACTACTGAAGTTACTCCATCAACTCCGTGGATATTTGTTACCAATCCTTTCCGAAAGGTTCCAAAAGGTATTGCGGTAAACGATGAAGCTCCTCCTGGTGAACATTCCGAGTGAGTGATACTGGATACTAAGACCAAGGGGATTTGGAGAGGCATATTTCACATACTAATCTTATAAATAGCTGGGCGAGATGTGTAACCGAGGGGAATCGTTTACTTGATGAGCTGGTCACCATTCGAAATACCATCGAGAAAGAAAACCCAAAGAAGTCCACAGTTGCAATCGATCGAATGATAAATAAAGAGAAAGAGATCATTGTCCAAAAAATTCTAGATACAGCTATTGATTGTGGATGTACTAGTGGGAAGGCATGTGTTGTATCTCGCTTATATTGCTGCACCGGATATCTTAGCTGCTTACCCCTCTGTTTAGTGTCCGAGTAGTTCTCGAATAGCCCTCAATACATGTCGGATATTTACATCCGAGTCACCAAATATCCCCATTTCCACTCTCTACCATATCCACGTTTTAACTCTAATATTAACTCTTCCTCAGTGGATGATATTCTCTCCTCCCTCCGAAGTACATGAAATCTGGGCCGCAGTTGCCAAGGCCACCTCCACCAATTCTCTCGGTATATCCGCTAAAGTAGCACCCAGAGATGGAACGGGCCTACTCCAAAAATCACGACTCGTATGTATCTACACCGAAGACTTCTCAGACAAGATGGATGTTTATCGAGTCTTGAAAGCCATCCGAGAATTAGGGTTGGTTGATAGGACTCTTAAGGGCGCGATCTATTACAAAGCTGGTATTTTTACCCCATACATCTCTCCATATTACATCGAGAAGCTAGACGAGGTTGCGTTGGTGAAACGAGATTAACCATTGGGAAATTAGATGTATACACCTACCTCGAACTCTCCTCCAACAATCCCTACGATATCAAAGCCTCTCTCTACAATTCCTTTGAATTTTTCAAAACCCCTCCTCTTCCTCCTTCCACAGCTGCTGGATTGAGATCTCGCACTGTCAAAAAGGAAAATGGGAAAGTAGATTCGTTCTTTCGAAAAATTAAGAAGGAACCAAGTGATTTGGCTCTGCATCAGGTGGATTATGAATAAGATGCTGGGTTTGTTGAGAAATTGAGGGGTGGAAATTACGGTCTGATCTGGCTTGAGGATGCATGTGGGGATTCTTGAGAAGAGAATGCTCAGGCGGTATCAACACGTTTTGTTCTTCCCGGCGCTCTGAGGACTTGGGAATGTGTTGAGATTAATCACAATCCCATTACCATGAATGTTTCCCCGACACCACGTTTGTAAAGCTAGCTGCAGCGAATCAACTCGTGATTAAGAATATCTTCTTCCAGTGGGGGCCTAGCTCAGAGGTTTATTAATGATCGTAGGGTGTCTAGCTTTAGAAAGTAAGCAAGCAACATATGCATTTCATCAAAACCACATTTCCGATAAACCCTAAACGAACGACCCTTTCCTTTCTTCCCCCACGATCATGGATAATCAGGCCGGATTCGAAGAGATACCTATAGAGATTTGCGTACCTACATAAATGTCGATCTCTATAGAAAGAGATCGCTAGAGCTATTCGCCGTCACTAGTTATCAGCTCGATATCTCGAATACAAAATTTACAGAGCAGAATGATCTATTATGAGGCTAATTTGTATTTTTCGTTTGTTATATTTATAGGAAAGAGAACGGATGAGGATAGATTAAAGTAGATGAGATGGGTTGTAGAGAGAAGATAGTGAGTTGGGATTTGCGCTTTGTGTCGAGGTATATATTTGTATATTTCTTTCTATGGAGTACCTATCTATCTAGATATCTATCTATCCATTATTCTTAGGATATAGTGAGGAGAATTATATGAAATGAGCTGCTGCCTGGCGTCTTGGAAGTACCCAGGCATCGTTCTGAAATTCCCGGAGTTTAATTTAAGGAGTGGAGGTTGACGGATGGAGTGGTCAAATTTGGAATTTACAGATAATTACTTCGAGTACAAGCAGTTAAGATTGGAGTTGCCTAGTATCTTACTATGTCAACTGTATCAATTGCTACAGAGATCTCTTGCGGATAGTGGGCAACCTTTACTTACTCTTTTGGTCGATTACTACCTTTCTCCATCCAAAATTGATAGGGGCGGGCCCATATCCGAACTGACTATCTTTTTCTTCCTTGCCCTCGCCGTCTCGGAAACTTTTCTTGACTGACTAGTTGTCTAGAAATCCTCTTATGTTAATTGACCGGCATGTTGGTGTAGATATGGTGGGATGGAGGTATGATATTCAATGCTGAATCCCCTTGTATATCCTCAGCATTTCTCCCATTGTCGTCGGGACCCTACATGGCTACCTCTGTTTCGCTCCACTCCTTACCCCCAGACCTCCCTTACTTTGCGATAGTACTAGACGTTCGAAGATTGGTCTTTCACCATCAATAATCGTTTCATATTCGCTCACGAATAGACCTTAAACATAATCCTCATCCCTTCCCTCCACCATTCCACTCATGTCGCCCACCCTCTTCAAATGCAGCACCAATCTATATGCACAACTCCCATTCAAATAATATCTGTTCAACTTCTTACTCCTCACAAATCCCAATCGTTCATATAATCTCATTGCGGCCACATTTCCCTCTTCAGTTTCTAGAACTATTTCATCTGCTCCTCTGGCAGCCATCGCATCAATGGCCAATTTCACCAATTTGGTTGCGATGCCCTGACCGCGAAATGAGGATGAAACTGCGAGCATGGCTATGTATCCGCGAAGAGTGGGTGGGGAGTGCGAGGAATGGGTTTCGAGTTTGGCGATAAGGATACCATGAAGAGGGGGGGTAGTTGTGGGGGTTAGAGGGAGAGAGGGGTCGAGTGCCTGGGGAATGTTAGTTTTATTTGGAAGTGAATTGATTTTATTGATTGTTTGTCTTTTGGGGGAAATGAAAAGGGAGGAATACCATGAAACATAAATCTCCCCATTGGTATAGAAAATATCGATACACATAGATACTATAAGGTTCGCTCAAATCTTTAGAAATCAGGGCTCGAATAGAGGGTAAATATTGTTTTTCGAGTGAATGCTCATATTGTATATATCGCAGTTCGGCTGGTAAATCTTTATTGCTTGTAGATATAAGTGTTGTGGAGCTGGTTTCTGAAGCCATGTTGGTGGGAATTATCGAAGTTGTTGTTTGTGAGGTCTCTACTTATGTTTGGGTGTTTTGGATAGGTATCTTATGAGGTATGAAATGAATGAATCTTGATAGAGGGGACGACGGGACAAATGATGATGATGATCCGATAAGTTGGACTGGCTGCTCCTGGATAAACTTCGGTAAAGTTTGATTGAATTTATGAATTTATGAAATTCTGAAATTCTGAAATTCTGAGATGTTTGAGGAAAGTTTTTGTTTCTTTCTTCACATGTAAAAATACCTCATGTATCCCCTGTCAATCTTTATTTTTAACCAATCAAAAATTAATATGAGAACGGAAAACATAACATTCCGAACAAGCCGCCATGCTGCCAATCCCGAAACAACCTGGAAGCGCAAACAATTTACGAGTAGATCAATGCGATTACGTAGCTTGGCAGGTTCAAGTTAGAAGGATCGAGGTAATCGATCCCAAATTATTTGTGAACAAAAAAGTTTCCATTCTTCATATCTCGACCTTCCATTTTCTGACAATGAAGAGATGAGTTGATATTTCTTTGTTTCTTCTCATTCTCACTCTCTCTCTCCACAAATTCTCAACTTCGCTCTCTCATCATGTCCTTCTTCCGCCGCCTATTCCTCGGGACTCCGACGCCATCCCCCTCCCCCTCCATTCCAGCAACCCGTTCTTCCTCCCCCTCAAAAGGCGAAGAAGTGCGTCTCGCGCCCGTAGTTCGAGCCCTCACACGTAAAAAACGGCAACATAGAAAACGACGCAATACATTCATATTTTTCCTCGGTGGACTTTTTGGCTTGGTGATAGCGGGGTTTTTCGCGGGCAAGAATGATTTACTCGAGTTACCGGAAATGTTGGAGGGGATTACGATGGATAGTCTGATGGATGTGTTACCTGCGGGATTTGTGAAGGATGCAAGGGATCTGGCTGTAGGTGCTGGCCTTTCTGTATTGTATCCCTCTTTCGGTTATGGGGGAAAGTTGGGCACGGGAAGGTTTGGAGTCAAATTTGAGGCTAATGAATATTTGTTTGTAGAAGGGAGAAAGGGAAGCTGTGAATTATGATTCGTTCTCTGTGGGTTTACATCTCAAGTCGCAGGGAATTCTTGCGCATCATCCAGTTATTATGGTTCCAGGTGTTATCTCGACGGGGTTGGAATCTTGGGGTACGACTAATGCTTCACGACCTTATTTTCGCAAAAGATTGTGGGGAAGTTGGAGTATGATGAGAGCTTTGGTTGCCGACAAGGAAGGTTGGAAAAGACATATTATGTTAGACAAACGTACTGGACTGGATCCTCCCGGAATCAAATTGAGAGCTGCGCAAGGATTTGACGCTGCCGATTTCTTCATAACAGGATATTGGATTTGGAGTAAAATACTGGAGAACTTGGCGACGATTGGTTACGATCCCACAAATAGCTATACGGCGGCTTATGATTGGAGATTGTCGTATGCGAATTTGGAGGTGAGAGATCAGTACTTCACAAGATTGAAGATGCATATCGAATTGGCCAGTAAGATTTCAAACAAAAAGGTGGTCTTGGTTTCGCATTCTATGGGTGGTCAAGTGCTGTTCTATTTCATGCATTGGGTAGCATCTTCGAGTGGCGGAAACGGTGGAGATGATTGGGTTGATAAATATGTTGATTCCTGGATTAATATTAGTGGATGCATGCTTGGAGCTCTCAAAGGATTGCCTGCTGTGCTATCAGGAGAGATGAAAGATACCGCGCAACTAAATGCATTTGCAGTTTATGGCCTCGAAAAGTTCCTCAACAAAGAAGAACGAGCCGAGCTCTTCCGAGCCATGCCAGGAATCTCTTCCATGCTCCCAATTGGAGGCGATGCTGTTTGGGGTAATGCAACCTGGGCACCAGATGATACTCCAGGTCAGGAAGTCAGCTATGGACAATTCCTGAATTTCAAAAACCAAAATACATCAACGGGGTATCGAAATCTTACGGTATCGCAATCTCTAGACTATCTATTTAATACCACAGAAGATTGGTATGTTAAGGCAGTCAAGGGTAGCTATTCGCATGGTGTAGCTCATACCACAGCTGAAGTGGAAGCAAATGAAAAGGATCCAAAGAAATGGATCAATCCACTTGAAACGAGATTACCTCTCGCGCCAAATCTGAAGATTTATTGTTTCTATGGTATGTTGTTCTATCTCCAAAACTTCCCCTTTACCAATGCTAATATTCAACAGGTATCGGTAAACCAACTGAACGTGCTTATTTCTATCGCCACTCGGATAATCCCCTTTCGTCCCTCAATATCACAATCGACACCGGTCTATCTCAAGCTAACATAGACCACGGCGTGATTCTTGGCGAAGGTGATGGAACCGTCAATTTACTCAGTGTCGGTTACATGTGTAATCGTGGCTGGAAATATCATCGCTATAATCCAGCAGGTGTAAAAATTAAGACCTACGAAATGCCTCACGAACCAGATCGTTTTAGTCCTCGTGGAGGTCCAAATACCGGAGATCATGTGGATATTCTGGGGAGACAAAGCTTGAATGATTTGATTTTGAGAGTAGCGGCAGGTAGGGGCGAGGAAATTGAGGAAATGGTTGTCAGTAGGATTGCGGAGTATGCGGCGAATGTAGAGATTGGGGAAGAGGGGGAGTATAAAGTTAAAGGGGAAGAAGATGATGGGAAAGAGGAGGAGAAGAGAAGAGGGAGAGTCAGGAACAAGGTTGAAGAGAAAGCGGAAGAGGTGTTCGAGACATTGGAGAGGATTGTGGCGGGGAAGGATGAGGATAAGAAGGGAAATAAAGATGAACTGTGATAGAGGAGCACTTGTGTTTATCTTCCTTGGCGGTTGGGTCGGGATTGGGAAAGGGAGAGGGCTGACGATTGTATATACAAATGATACAATACATGATATCATACGAAACGACTTAGAATATGGAGTCGCATGGGAAAGGGTCGGAGTTGGAATCGGAATCCAGGCGTTTTAGACGGAAGAGGGAAGAAAGTGCGTTGTTCATGTGTTACACATAGCCGCACCTTATATTTGAGCACAAAAGTATTGTGTACATCGCAATTCTTCTAATGCACGTTTATTATCAGATGAGCAAGGAAGTCCGAGGGGATGAATGAATAAATGTAGTAGTGATAAATTTGTACTGGCAACCAATCGTTTAGCGAGCAGAAAGAAGGGTTTTTTCTCCTTTTCCAGTTGGTGGTGATTTTCAATCATGAGTATGTATTCTTTGGTAATTCGGTTTTGCTGTTATTCGTGATCGTTGATATTCGGCACTTGGAGTCTTGGACGAATGTGGTTTCCTGATATAGCTCCATAGTTCGATATCGCGAATCTGTGAGAGAGGGAAGGTGTATTGAATACATTGAAATTGCTGAAAGTTCTAAAACACTCAGGCGCTGGATCTCTGCATATCTAGGTATCTATGCGTACTACTTAGTTGTACCTAGTAGTATCCTTATCCTGTTCAAATCTTCTTTCTTCATTTCTCATGAGATCAATCTCATGGCTCGACTTCATCGCGGTTTCCTAATCTGTCCATCCCACATCAGGAGGAAAGAACAGAAGGGGATGATAGTGATGTACTTGCTATTTCCATACTACATGGACCAAGAACGATTTGGTCTGTTTATCTACTCAATTCATGGTATTTAAACCCGGGAGGACTTTGATTTTCTTTCTCTTTCTTTCTTTTCATCATCAGCTCATAATTCTTACTACTTATCCATAATTTACAGATTTACAAAAACAATCACAATAACAATAGCATTCGTTTTCCTTATACAATTCTTGCTTCTGGCTTGGTGCTAGGGTGGTTTTGTTCTCGTTAACATTCGTTTTGGGAATATAGATTTATTGTTTTATTCTATACATCGGTGCATCCTTCGTTGAGAGTTTGTTACTAGACGGTTGATAGATTCGCAGCAGACTCAAGAGCATCAGGATAATCAGGAAGTCAAACGAACATTACCTCAAGCTTCTAACTCGGCGGAGGAAAACAAATCTCCAGAGATAGTGGTGCAGTCGATGTCGAGAGAACATTCGCGACACGCATCGCCAGTGCGGTCGCCACCACAAGCATCACACTCGCCTCAACAACCTAGATGGCAACGCCGTCAAAGTCCCCCATTCGTCAGTTCCGTGGAGAGAACGATAATAAAGGAATTGGCACCAAAGAAGAGGAAAAGGAAGTGGTGCAAGAAACAGGTGATCACAGCATAGAAGTGGCTTCAAAGATTGATCAACAAGTTTCGAAAGACAGCCCCGACGCAATCGCCACTGCTAGAACCACTTTCATAATCGGCGCTAGCTCCAGCTCCGGGTCCAGCTTGAGGTCCAACTACGGGGCTAGCTCCAGGTCCAACTACGGGTCCAGCTCCAGGTCCAACTACGGGTCCAGCTCCAGGTCCAACTACGGGTCTAGCTCCAGGTCAAATTACGGATCCAACTCCAGGTCCAACGCCAGGTCCAGCCCCAGGTCCAGGTTCAGCGTCGGCTCTAGTGCAAGCCACATAGCAAGTCTCAGAGCATCACCCAAGAAACGAAAGTATAGAAAAATAAGATCCGTTCTAAAAGCGATCAAAGAATATTGGAAGCCAACACCCAACCCGCCACGTAATCCAGTACAGTCGCGATCAATATGGCTATCAGAAGGGCCACCGGCAGCGTTGCGACCAGCTCCAGTGCAGAAACGGCAGAGAAAGAGTACACGCGTTCTGAGAGCAATCAAAGAGTATTGGAAGCCATCAGACAACCCAGTACCATCGTGGGCACGGGCACCAGCAGTGCCACCACCTCCAACACGAGCCTCAGTGCGATCCCCAGTGCAACGAAAGCAGAAAAAAAAGAGATCAGTTTTAAAAGCGATCCACGATTATTGGAGGCCTCCCCCACCTTGATTGCTCGGCAAACTGAAGATCAGGATCAGAATCCGTATGCGGGGGGTGGGGATGAATACATGCAGATGCAAGTGGTTGAGAACGCAAGAAATGATACACATGTTGCTCCTGAAGAGGGGCCATTTGCAAGTCTAAATCTACTGTCAGTTTCATCAAGTTCTACCATGATGATGATGGAGACTGCGTCGTCTACTAGTGCATCGATATCTCATAACGACTTACCTTCGAATTCAAGGACGACGACGACTACTATACTATCAGCCTCAATCTCTGCACTCGATATTCGAAAATTTGAGAGTGGTTCTGATCGATCCTCACAAGCTAGTATTGTAACTATAGGCTCTATACCTCCTGTTCAATTTCTCCCAAATGAATCTAATTCATACACTCAAGGTGACCGTGTAGCTCCAGGTTCTCTTCGTATGATGGTCGCAGTATTCGCCCGGCCCGCCAGTGGTGAAATTGCTAACACATCGAATGGATATCGACCCTTGCTAGTGGATAGCATCATGGATTTCGCTGATGTGGGCTCCCAAACAAACTTAAGAGGAGCAGTATCAATTCTTCAACAGCCGAATGATGGACACTCAGATACGGAAGAGGAAGAAGATAAGGAGTCAAGTTCAGGTTCAAGCTGTGAAGCTCATGAGGAAAACAGTGAGAAAGGCGAGACATCGTCAAGTGATGATGATTGTCCTGGACCAGGGTCAGGCAATCGTCGTCAACGGGCACCACAAGATCGACAAGATGAAAATGATTCGGGATTTGAGGGAAGTTATGATTCAAACTCAGGTAATGAGAATGGAATTGAAGATAAAGAACAACCAGATCAATCAGATATTGTTACACGATCCGCGCAAGAGACCAATAACAAAAGCAGGCACACACTTACAACATTGGAGACGGATAACAATATTGAAGAACTTCATGCCGATTGCTGGGGCTTGAATTCCCTTGGGGGAAAAGGACAGAAGAATAGGAAAAGACGTGGTGATACTACTTCGGTTTTCTTTGGTGTTGGTTTTAGGAGTTTGAGTCTTGGTGTTGCTGCTTATGCATCCAATGGAAAGAGAAGAAAAATTGGCGAGAACAGCGAAAAGAAGGCGGAACATGTGGAAATGGATGATACTGATGATGCCGATGACGAAGATTCTGATTCTGGTATGAATGATGAGGGCTCTGCTTGTAATCCTTCATTTTACGGCTTCAAGAAACTACTGGTGAATTGGGACAGATTGGAGTGTTCGAGAAGATATTGAGTTTGATACGTATCAATGTAGTGGAACTTGTACCGCAAACGAAAAGATGGTAGAAGTTGATGTTGAGGAAGTGGGATGGGTACTTATCTGTTCGATTAAGATATTGATGGACGACTGTATGTATTGTCATGGTAGGGGGAGGAAGAATTGTGTGAATTGTATTTTAGATGTTGATTAGGGGGATACATACATCAGCGACTAAAGTCAGCACCACATTATTAGCGAAATGGATCAGCTTTATACATCAAGCCTATACTCTTGTACTTTCTTGGTGTAGTCATGAGAAGAGGGTTCTTCGTAAATTCATATACAGTTTACGAGTCGAGATTACCTCCTTCCATGCATAAACCTTCTCGATTTTGTTCCGAAACGCCGAATTATGCTGGGTTGGCCATTATATCATACACTTCATCTTGCCTCATCTCATCATATATCATATCGTACACCTTCTCCCCGTTCATATAATACATCCTCCCATTCCTTCTCACAAGACCATCTCTTCCATGTTTTCATACTCGAACTTCTGCTCACTTCACAAGATCAAATATATCTTGCCTAACCAAACCCCAACCATCTCTTAGTAAACTCCCGAATGCATTTTCCAGCTCCTCAACTCATTACATCTCTCCCCCTTCTCCTACCCACATCTCCCATCCCTCCAACCCGTCCTCCACCTCTCTTCCCAGCGCTCGCAATCAAACTCCCTCTTCCCCAACTTCCGATTCACATCATTATGGGCCTCGCACATCCACTTCCCAAACTCCGCGCGACTTTCGGTGCGCACCTTGTTCTCGGCCATGTAGGATTGGAAATCCGAGGCGCAGGTCCAGCAGGGGTAGAGTTGGGAGAAGAGGCTCATGAAGGTGGAGATGTTGGTGCGGTCGGTGGGGGTGGGGGCGCTGGGGTACGAGGCCGAGAGCGTGTGCAGGAAGGTCCAGGAGGCGCGGCCGAGGGCTTCGATGTCGGGAGGGCAGTCGGTGGGTGGGCTGGGCGTGCTGGGTGCGGAGGTTTGGGAGGTTTGGAGTGATTTGGTGGTGCTGGTGAAGGAGGCGAAGGAGTTGCAGGAGCGGCAGCTGAGGGGAGGGAGGGTTAGTTGGGGGTTGGCTGGATGTGGTTGAGAGGAGGGGGAGGAGGGGAGGGGAGAATCAGTATGTATGACTTACGGTTTCCCATCTTTTCCCAATATTACACCTTTGGGATATTTTTTTGGAGGGACGGCCGCGCTCGTGGTAGGTGTATTTGTGGTTTCATCCTGTGTATCGTCTGCCATTTTCGCTTCTATTATTCGAACGAATGAAAAGAATTGGATGAAATATGTATGAAATTTGGAAACTGTACAAAAATGTCTAGATCTATTAATAATTGAAGCTCTGGTTTGTAAGAAAAGGAAAATGATCGGCCTTTTCCGCATTTCCCGCATGGGTACAGGGGTATGGTTTAAGCTTAAAAGATTGACATGTCATTGACGAATAGAAAGAGACGTAGTTCTGATAGCTTGGAGCAGAGGCTAATCGTCATTTCTCCGACATGTGCCCCGCAAGTGGGATGATGGATGGATAAAGTCTCATGTGCTTTTTACGATGGTGAGATTTTGACGTTGGGATCTACAGAAATTACGACACGAATCAATTTGGAAGATAAGAGAGAAGGAAATTGAGGAATGGAAAGAATGGGGAGAATACCGACGTTTTTGTTAAAGACGAAGAGTGTGCCGAATGATGGATACGAGGAGAGGTTTGAGGAAGTGAGTTTCAATGCGATGAGGTATGGGGGAGGGGTGGAGGGGAGTGAAAGGGGGTTTGAACCGATTTTTGTGCCGGTATTGGAACATAGGTTTGTGGATGAAGGAGCGGATGAGGTTAAGAGGTTACTTAAGGAGAGGAGCATTGGGAATGATGAGGGGAAGAAATACGGAGGCTTGATTTTTACAAGTCAGAGGGCTGTGGAATTATTTGCTAAGTTGGTGGAGGAGGGGAAAAATGAAGATGGTACGTGATGAGTTTTATTTGATTGGGTGTTATAGACCATTTACTAATAATATTCTAGAGAGTGGTGAATGGCCACATCTACAAAATATACCTGTCTATACCGTCGGCCCAGCTACTTCACGAGCATTACGATCAATACCGCAAACCCCCGCCTTGAATATCTTTGGTGCCGAATCAGGAAATGGAGAAGCATTGGCACATTACATGTTAGAACATTATGGGAATTGGTATAAGGATCGCTCCATAAAACCATCTCTACTCTTCATGGTTGGAGAACAGAGAAGAGACATCATTCCTAAAACATTGATGGATCCAGAATTATCAGCCGAGAAGCGAATTCAAGTCGATGAATTAGTGGTTTATGGTACGGGAGTAATGGAATCTTTTGAGAAAGATTTCAAAGCTTTATTAAAGGAGACGGATAATAGGGATACGAGATGGGTAGTTGTTTTTTCACCGACAGGATGCGATGCTATGTTACGATCACTAGGGATGATAGATTCCCAAACTGGGAAAATAAAACGAGAGGATGAACAGGAGGATGGGAAGAGAAAGACCTTTATAGCGACGATTGGACCTACCACGAGGGATTATCTTAAGAATACTTTTGATTATGAACCGGACGTTTGTGCTGAGAAGCCAAGTCCCGAAGGTGTAATTGAGGGAATTAAGAAATTCTTGGATAATAGGTAGTTGTAGATATCTCGTTGATGATTGAAAGATTCTTGACACATGATCTGCTTATTTGGGTTTCAAGTGCATGTTTGTATGTAATTTGTGGATTGGCGATACAGCATATTGAATTGATGCAATGTAGATGGGAATCCATTCCGGACGTTGTCATACATTAAGTCGTCCGATCATTCATTTTGATAACGTACAAAAACGGCTATTATGGTGAACCGTCGACTTGGGATTTTATATATAATCGAAGATATATTTTATGTATCAGACGGAACAATCAAATCTCGCTGAGAGATATATAACGAGAATCCAAAGACGAGATATAATAAACATCAATAACCTTTGATGAAACTGGGCATCAAAACATTGAATTCCTACCACTCAAACAAACATTTCTTGGCTCCCGCACACCTTTCAGCCTTATCCGTATCTCACCTAATCTAACCAATTGAAACTTAGTGGCGCCCCCCTTCAACAATCAAAGCACTGGCAATTGGAAATCGACAATCGACATCTTTCATTTCATCAGACCACGAATGGGTGAATTCACTCCAACCAATGACTCAAGTACGACTATGATAGCTTTGAAAGTATAGAATTCTTGCTCTCAATTACCAAAATTCCTATCTTGAGATTCATTCCACGAAGCTAGCTATACCTCTTACATTCCTATCATATAAAGGTTCCAAGCTATCCTCGGAACAAAATCACGAAACGTTCCAGTAGCACGCGCGCATAACATACACGACATATACCTACCAGTGGATCCATCAATGCAGTAAAACCATTCCAACGCCGCATTCACAATCGCATCCATCCACAATGCCAAATAATCGCTATCACGACGAAACCCCCATGTCCTCCTCCGGCAACTCTACCCCCGCCCTCTCAAACTCCACAAGTTGGGCTGTCCCGACCATTTCCACCGCAGTTACTGGATTACTGCGACGTTTTTCCACCGAACCCTCTACTTATTCGGGTAACGGCAATGGGAATCATCACAACAATACTTCCAATCACGCAAAATCCCAATCTCCATCATTCTCCCCAGCACAAAATGGTATTCAAGGTGTCTACACACCTCCTCATCGAACAGCATCGCCATTTCAGCCACCGCCTTTGTATCCCGTGACGTTGAAGGGGTGGAGAGAAAATACAGATCCCTCTGCGCAGTTGTTGAGCCGCGCATTGGCGGAGGAAATTAGATTACTGGTTCCCCCACGCTTGCAGTTGTGTGAGGAATGGAATTTGGTTTACAGTCTGGAACAGGATGGGGTTAGCTTAGGGACGCTCTATAAGAAGTGTGATGACTTGAGGGGTTTGAGGAATGGCTTTGTATTGGTTGTCAAGGATGGAGAGGGTGGGGTACGTATTTCTATTTATCTTTTGTCTTGTTGTTATCTTGGAGGTCTTTGCGACGCGCATGGAATTCGGCATTTGGCTAATGTGATTGCTGACTATAGTTATTCGGCGCATACCTGACAGAAGCACCGCATCCCGCACCTCACTATTTCGGCACAGGAGAATGTTTCCTCTGGCGCGCGACCGTGCTTTCTTCCTCCCTCCTAGCAAATCTTCCCCCTCCCCCTTCCTCCGACACAACAAATTTGCAACGCTCAACCACCATCGGCGCTCCTCGAAATCAAAACTATAACCCCGCCCATCCCTCTTCACTCCTCCCGCCCACCTTCTCCCAACCCCCTCCTAAATCTCCTTCCTCTATGACATCAGGCGCTAGCACGCCCGAAAGAATTCGCTTTAAAGCCTTCCCCTACTCTGGAATAAACGACTACATGATGCTCTGCGAAACAGGGTTTCTATCAATAGGAGGTGGAGATGGGCATTATGGACTCTGGTTAGACGATACCTTTGAGAAGGGCGTAAGTAGCAGTTGTCCTACATTTGGAAACGAGCCATTGAGTGAGGAAGGGGAGAAATTTGATATCATCGGGGTAGAAGTGTGGAGTATTGGAAATTAAGCGGTAGTGATACACGGGAGGGAGAGATCCTCGGTTAGGAGAAAGAAAAAAGAGGCAGGAGATGCAAGGGGCGTGGAAGAGAGTGGAGAGGAGGTCGCAGGACGATTCGGATCGATTGACATATGCATGATACCCTTATTGCGAAATTTGTAGGCAGCTTGAAGCAACTTTATTTCACTCTTATTACAGTCCATGAATAAGAAAATGGACGGCGCGGGTAATATAGTAGGAGTGTACGGCGAGAAAGAACCATTCTAGTCACTTTATCCAACTTTTCCCTTTTCAGAAATCGAAATGCGATTTTCGGAGCAAAAAGCAAATGATGTTGAAATTTCACATTATAAATAGAGAGTACAGGGTAACATGATGTGATTACGATTCTACGCTACTACCCTCTATTCCGTTCCTGAGACTTCAATTCTTCCACTCTCAGCAAGAAATCACAATATCACAATACACGCGAGGAAATGTAAAAGTGTCGTTCTCACCTCATACCCGGTAGGAGAAAATATCGAATGCTAAAAGCTCACCGGGGAAATGGGCATTCCCCCGGTGAGCTCGGCACATTTTCTCAGATGCTTCTAGTTCTCGAGAAATGAATGTTGAAAGGAAACAGTATCTAGTATTCTCTCGGTAATATTTTAAGAGCACTACATGATGTACCTAACTGCGTGATCCAATTGTAGAGAAGCTAGCTGAGGAAATGCACATTTTAATAGAAAAGAAGTGTAGATATGACCCATTCACCCCCATCTTCAAGATCATTTCAAAGTTTTCTCTTGGTATTGTATGTGAAAACCTTATATTCATCAAGATCATTAAAACATCATACAACCTAACGCCAGGTATCAAGTATCATTTCTCGATGATCATAACCCTAACACCGTAATCATCATTATCATCAACCATCCGATACAAGAAAGCCCATTCCCAGTTTTCATCTCTGCCTAACACACACCTTCGATGTAATTTCAAGCACTAGCCTGTACAACTCTAAACCCTCCCTGTACCAACTTGGTAATCTCTTCATTTTTGTGTTGTAACAAACTCAAAGCATACGCGACATCATTCCACTGTCTTTCGCTTTCACATCTAGCTAATCGAGCTGCCAGCTTATCAGCAAGTTGGCGGGCATGTTTATCCTAGTTATCAGATCAGTATCAATTCCAGTGAAATAAATAAATACAAAAAATGTAGCGACATACCTTTTCAACAAATCCAGCCAAGAACTTAATGATTCTCCTGAGAGCGTCCTCTTCAAGCTCCTTCTCGGCACTCAACAAGCTGAACATATCAACAAAGTGATTATATACAGCATTGTCCTTCGTGCTCAGTTCAGTAAAGAACATTCTGCTCAAATCTGCGATACGTTTGTCATCATCTTCGAGACACTTAGCCATCTCTCCTAATTGTCCCTTAACCTTCACTTGACCGGCAAGAATGAGGAAAGTGAGAGTCATCAAACAAGTTCTCTTCACACTTGCATCCTTATCGTTCAATCGTCTGTAGAGGAAATCGGTATTTTCATCGATGAGATGATTAAAGCAGACGGCCATATCACCAAGAGCGATTACCACGTTTGAACGGATTATCGGGTCCTTCGATCGCTCCATAATAGTGATGAGAAGAGGAAGATTGGTTTCACAATATTCGGAACTGACGCACATGAGCTTTGCCAAGCAAAGGGTAGCAGCTGCTTGAAGGTTACGATCCTTGTAGGTTGTGTTGTTGGAACAAATTTCAGCGACAAGTGGTCCAAAGTTAGCGAGTAGAGAATTTTGTCCAAATAACAGTTCACGTTCTCTGATGTGTGACATGGCGTCCGTGAAATCATCTTCTGTTGTTCCTCCAATCATGTCGAGATCATCGGCAGCTTCTTTCGCGGCCTTATCTGCTGGTGTCTCGGCTGCTTTGTTCTTTTCAGCGTCTACCTTCCGCCTCTTGAAATCCATTTCGCAAAGCTCAAGATGCACAATCTGCTTGATAGCAACATGTCCGACTATAAATAGAAGTTGCGATAATGCAACAGAACCCTTCTGCTTATTTTCGGGTGGTGCTGGAGTTTCAGTCTCCGCTGGTGGCGCTTCTTCTTCCTGTCCCTGCTCTTCGGTGTCTACATCCGGCATATCCACGTCCATCATGTCTGTGTCATTGTCCTCATCCAATTTAGGTTGAGGCGTTACCGCAGCTCGCCGCTGGAATACGTTTTTCGTCTTTCTTCGAAGGATCTCTGAGCAAAGGTTGTCTGGATGTTTCGAAAGGGCATAGATGGCACTAATCGCCTGTTCAGCTACACCATACCACTCTTTATTATCAGACTCCACTTCGATAATAGCAGCCAACTTTCCGAGGACGGCATGATCATTACTAAGCTTCGAAGTTTGCTGTGTCGCTTGCCTTCCAGTAGGGTTAATTCGTCGCAGGGCTAAGCATGTGAATTTCGCCAACTGCAAGTCTGATCTACCAAGACTCCCCAAACCAATCCTTAACATTGTCTCCATTTCCCCAACCACAATTTCCGGCTTTGCGGTAGCGAGCATACCTAACACAATGATGGCACCTCGTCTCTGACTCTTCGAAATTTCTCTCTTCTGAACTCCATAGACTTGCCAAAGTTTTGAGATGACGAGATCCGGAATATGATTTGCCTTCATCATGGTGCTTAATAGTTGTTCAAGGGAGGTCAATTCTGCCGGTGTCGCTCCAAACGTCAAACTAATCATATTACGTGCAACGTAATTCGCAGCATCATTTCCACTGTATGTATCGGGGGCTTCAAAAAAGAGACGTTTGTAACAATCAATAAGATGATTTTGAACGCCCTTTCCTTCGTCACTATTACCCTTGGTCCAGATTAGACGTAACATTCTTCTGATGCCAAGCTTATTTTGTTCGATATTGTAAGCATCGCCAACTTCGAAGTAATCCATAGCCTCAATAACCTCGCTTTTATTCTTCGATCCAAGCAGTTGACAGATAATGGTAGTAGCTCCATGTAAAACTTCAATAAATTTAAGAGCCTCAACATAGTATCGCCTGGTCAAAGTTAACTTGTTGATAGCCTCTGAAGTAGCAGCTTCTTCTTGTGCTTTTTTGATTGCCGCAATCTTTTCCTCGTCGCTCATAGGTGCTTGGGCCTTCTTGGGAGAATCCGATTCCAGAACAGTAGCATCGTCTAGTAGTTGGGGATCTGCTTCTGCTGTGGTAGTATCAGCTAATCCAGCTGCGTCGGCTGGAGGCTTAAGTGCATTCAGCTCCGCATCAACGGCTTCTAACCGAGAATTCCACTCCTTGAAATTCAACTGTGATCCGTGCATTAAACTAAATGGATGAGTTTTGATCAAGGTTCCCAAGAGTTTGACGGCATTTCGGCGGACATTGCTACTCTTATCCTCTAAACTTCGCGCGGCTAATTCGGCGACTCTCTGTCGACGCTTTGGAAACTTTTGTTCGAGTTCACAAAGCTTGATATAAACTTGGATTGCTCGACATCTACAGTAAGGGTTGATATCCAAGAATCGTTCTTCCAATACGTCAAAGAATGCATTGAGTTGCGATTTATGGTTATCGCCACGTTCCTCCTGCTTACTCAGGTCTGCTATGAGATTTCCACAGATTTCGATGAGAGCACATCGTACTGCGTAGTTTTCGCTATCCAGTTGTTTTGCCAGCATAGTCATTTGCTTGATAACCAGCCTAGGAGCGAGCTCAGAGAGTTTGACGATAAATGCTGAGACCGACTTCGGTCCTTTGGTATCGTTACTATTGAATTCTTTGTTGCTAAGCTCTCGGATGATTTCGTCCGATAATTGAGGATAATCATATTGCTCCGATAGAATATGCAAAAATTCGGCCATAGGTTCGGCCAAATGCTCGAAGTAGGTCAAATTCTGCACGATAGATATTTGTGCAGCTATCATTTAGTCAGTTCAAACCCCTTCATACAGCTGAAAATAACCTACCATAACCGTGGCCATGATGCTTAACAGCAATGCAGAGCACTTTGAAAGCGTGCATTCGAATTGCTGTATTCTTAACTCTTTGCTCACTTTCTAGTACCATATACACAGGTCTCGTAAATAGGCTAATAAATGTATCCCTCTCGGATGTTGTTAGAAATATCTTTGAAAGCTTTAACTTTAAGACCTTGCACATAGTGTCAAGTGCTGTTTGTAATTGAGCAGATGAGTCCCAGTTCTCGTTTTTTGCACTTGCTTTAGCTTTTAAGGCCTTGCCTCTTCCACGAGCTACCGGAGCAGTTGTCGACTTCTCGGCCGCCTTGGTTTCCACCGCTGCGATCGTCCATTGTAATAGGAATCCAAAGATCTCCAGTAATTGTTTATGGTGAGCGACTAATTCCTGTTCATCTGTTTCGAGATCGTTATGGATGATATCTGCTTCGGCAGAAAGACCGGAGACTATGAGGTCAAATATTTTGCTCAAGGCATGTGTGGGTAAGGCGGAAGAGGATCTAGAAAGTTTGAAGAGTTCAGAATCTGGTTCGGTGGGGTAATTTTGAGTAGATTGAGGACAAACTGGTACACACTTTAGCAGGAATTGCAAGGAATCAAATGATGAACTTCTTGTTATAGCATCTGGATTCTCTGCAACTGAATCCACGATGGGGTTAAGGACGCTGTTGACCAGGGCATTTGTGAGTGATTCGGGGTCATTTTCGCAATCGACAAGGTTGGAATCTGCCTCTGGTGTCGGAACAGTCGCGGGGTCGCTCATATAATGCTTAAGAGCATCATTGATATCGAAATCTATCGTATCCATGTTGTCGACAATGGCGACCTATCCAGAATCGCAGTAGAACACATAAACCGAGGTTGTGTATTGTCGTTGATTTATTTGTTTGTTCGAGTGAAGTTTGCGATAATAGTTGCTAGGGGTTTTGTGTTTATTGATGTTGACTTTCTACCACTTCAAGACTAGCGTCTAGAATCTGCACCGCGATTTGACCGCGACTTGAAGACCCCGCCAAAAATCACATACAGCGAGCAATAAATTACTACTGCGTGGATTGTACTAAGCAAACCGATCGAGATCTCGACTCCATTCAGTGATGGGTCTTTAAGAATCTCAATTTATTCAAGATTCTAATTCCATAGCAATATGTCAACAGCACGTCAACGTCAAGGGAATACCAAAAATTCTTTTCAAATTCACAATGACGAGACAAATCAAGAAGAGGCAATGAACGAAGAGAGCGTCGAGAATGATGATTCAAGAATTGAAGATAACGAAAGGCTGCAAGATGAAGGGTATTCAGAAGACTCTGACGAAAGCGATGATGCTGTTGATGCTGCTACTGCAGAGGATATCGCCAAATTCGAAGCAACTTTCAAGGGCATAAAGGATCGATTTCGGCTGATAAATCGTATTGGAGAGGGTAAATCAAGCAATTGTATGTTATAGTATGGTTACTAACGCGATCTAGGTACATTTTCTACCGTTTACAAAGCAGAGGATCTCTTATATGAGCATTACGATAATGATTGGGATATTGAAGAGAAAGAACATTCCGCATGGACGTCACCGCCCGTGAAAAAAAGGAGGACTGGTGGAATTCGAGAAATCTTGGACCAATATAATCAACAACGCCGTGGGAAAAAATATGTTGCCATAAAGAAAATTTATGTTACAAGCAGTCCAACTCGAATTCTCAATGAGTTAGACCTCCTAAACGACCTCCGAGGCTGCGATTCAGTCTGCCCCCTCATTACAGCATTCAGACATACCGATCAAGTAGTTGCAGTTTTACCATATTTCAGACATACGGATTTCAGGGAATATTTCAGGAAGATGAAGGTCTCTGACATGCAGGTGTATTTCCGGTCGTTGTTCACCGCTCTAAAGGCCGTTCATGCGCAGGGTATTCTTCATCGGGACATCAAACCGACGAATTTCCTTTACGAGCCGGATAAGAAAAGGGGCGTACTTGTGGACTTTGGATTGGCAGAGCGAGAAGAAGAGGATTGCAAATCTTGTCTGTGTACACGAGATTATGACACACGCAAAAGGAAGCTGGAGAATAGTGTAGCCATTCAAAATTTGCCATCGGCTGGCTACCCAAAACATGACAGTCGACCATCGCGGCGCGCAAATCGAGCTGGAACTCGTGGGTTTCGGGCTCCTGAGGTACTTTTCAAGTGTCAAGAGCAAAGGACGAAAATTGACATCTGGTCTGCCGGAGTAATACTTTTGACTATACTTTCCAAACGTTTCCCGTTCTTTAATTCGGCTGACGATGTTGAGGCAATGATTGAGATTGCTACCATATTTGGAGTCAAGAGAATGAAGAACTGTGCTTATCTTCACGGGACTGTTTTCGAAACCAATATTCCTACGATTGGCCAGGCTGGGTTCGCGTTGGAGAAAATCATCTTATGGTCAACATGTAGAAATGATGGAGGACCAGATGGGGCGGAACAGCCATTGACTAAGGAAGAGAAGTTGGCCGTCGAATTTCTGGAGCGCTGCTTGGAGCTCAATCCGCACAAACGTATTAGCGCGGAAGATGCCTTGAATCATCCATTCCTTCTGGAACCAACGCAAGATGACATCAAGAACGAAGATTATGATGAGGACGAATTAAGTATGATTCCAGCGTAATGAATGGGTGTATTGGCGCATTTGGGATTATGGGGAGTAAGGTAAATTTGTTTTGGGACTTAATTGTATATATATTAGTATTGTGAGGGCATGGAAATCTTGCATGCCACTTCCTAAGATACTGTTTTACATAGCACCCAATCTAGGTGTAGAGGTTTCTTCAGAAAGTGAACCTTCTCTCAGATAGCATAGCACCCATAGTAATGAAAATCAATTCACCAAAAGAAAAAATGGTTTCATAATTCCTTTCATTTTCATCAAGAACTCCAATAGCCATTTGATCAGAAGCCATTTATGGTATTTTGAGAAAACCTATAATCCATTCGCTATGAATTTTCCCATTTATGCAACCAATTCAACAACTCCTCCAGCCTCTGTAATCTTTCTCTCTGCCTCCTTGCTGAACCATCTTGCGCGTACAACCAATGGTATTTCTGGGATTCTACCCTTTCCGAGAACTTTTGAGTAGCCGAGTGGGAGGAGGTCGAGAACTGGGACGGTGTCTTTCTTTTCGCCAGAGAGATATTCATCACGCTTCTCGACTGGGACGAGGGACCAAAGCTAGAGAACAATATTAGTAAATGTACTTTTGTGCCATATTCATCGCATCTCGAAAGTTCTCAACTTCCCCCGCGATCCAAATCATCGTAGAACTGAACGTACCTTGTCAAGGTTGACAACTGGCTTCCAGAAGTGGTTGCCTTGCTTGTGGAAGTATCTCATACCGACCTTTCCGAAGTAACCTGGATGGTACTTATCCATGTTGGTTCGGTGGTGATGTTGACCACCAGCAAGACCACGACCACCTGGATGCTTGCGGTGCTTTCCTACACGACCTTTACCGGCGGAAACATGACCGCGGCTATACAGAAAAAATCTCGTCAGCTTCAATTCTTTTTCAATCCTTCATCCAATACACTATCAACAACTTCGAGGGGAATTGATCTGGGCGCGCGCGCTCAATCGGTTTGTAATTTTGTCGATGGGAAATTGCGATTTCGAGGGATAGAACGTACTGCTTGCGGGTTTTGCTCAAATGGGTAGGCATCTTGTCGTTGAAAGAGTGCCGTGTGGTTGTCGATGTCTTTGGTGAGACTTTGAAAGTTCGAAAAATGTTAATAGGAATTCAAGCAATTGTGTGGGCGCACGTGGACGCTAGTAAGCGAACAAATAAAATAGTTTTTGCCTCAGGTCCCACAGTTCCATTTCTTCTCACGAACCCTCGCCATGCTCTCTCTCTCTCTCTCTCTCTTTTTAATCTCGAAATCAGTTTTCTTGATTTCTATTCATTTTTTCAATCTTACTGGATTGGATAAAGCTGATAAATATATATCATTTCGTCAGAATTTGAACTGCTCAATGAATCCCGAAACTCTATAAAGAAATTACAATATATCATGATCCAGCTGATATGTTCAATTAATAGCTGGCAACCCCCAAATTACCTGGGTCTATAATCATCATCAATCTACCTTCGTGGTATGCGTTAGAAATCAAGTATTGCACTACCAGTGTGGAACAATCTTTGTACTCTATTGCCCTATTCTTGTATGTTGTACGAATGCAATGTAGGATGCCTCCGCAAACACCTTGTCGTGGGCGAAGTCTCTCTTGATGCGAAATGCTTACAAAACAAATTCCCATAAGCCTACCATTTTTCTGAAATCAAACCGTTTTTGGGCATTTCGAGTTCTAAGATGGCTTTTCCCAGGAATTGGGTATTGGAACCATTCGGCACCTCCTAAACATTTCGCAGTCATCTTGACTCGACATCTAGTTTGAGGATCGCGATATTTTGCGCGGATTTTATGACCAAAGCATCCGGTTTTGATTCGGTCATTCCATATTCTCATACTGATCCCTTGTATACACGGCTGAATATCTATATCAAACACACTATGCCAATTAGTTATAACAATCAACCTAGCATGGCCCAAAGACACGAAAATGAGGGCACATTCTCACAAAGTAATCCTGAATGTAACAATTTGTCGCAAAATTCGATTGACATCCAGGGCGCACACCAATCCATTTGTATCGATGGTCCTGATGTGGATGTGCCTTTTCATTCGCCAGATTCCCACAAGATCCATAGATCACGACACTACGTGAAATGGGGAATTGCATGGCAACCCCTCTGGTTTATGATATCGCTCGTTTTGTGTGGGTATGTTCTAGCCATTGGGCATCACCTTTATATCTCCTCCCTTCATAAGACTGCGGCTGGGTCACCATTACGCCAGCAATGGGCTATCAGGTTTGGTACTATGTTTGCTTATGCCACTGCTTCACTATTTGCAGCCGCGATAGGAGCAGCTTACGATCAGCACTTATGGACGTTGCTCAAACAGGATTCTTTCTCACTCAATGGGCTTACGATCTTCTTGCTTGAAACCAACGCCTACGGGTTTCTTCAATGTTGAAGTACTTGCACATGCTAAATTGGCCGTACTATTATTAGCATTGTGTTCCTAATAGGAATCCCCCCCTCCTACAAAGTAAGTCACGATTACTGTTTTTTTCGCACAGGTTGGTAGCTCTAGCAACTATTGCACCGCCTGCTACTTTATCTGTGGTTCTAGGGGTTTCTATTGAAGCCAGCCGGCAGAAGTTCCAACTCTCGACTGGAGCTCGGAAGGGTTTTACTATCCAATGTTCGATACAATTGGTTGGTGCTCGGAAGGAGCATACTATCCAAGGCTCGATACAATCGCTTGGCCGACAGGCGAACTTTCCGCACTCACAGCATCTGCAGCCGAAAGGATGGATGCTCTTCCGCATTATATACCGGCCGACAATTCCTCTGACTACTTACAGTTTTGGGGCTGACTATAAAATATTCACCATCAACAGATGTTCAAAAGCGAATTTTCAACAGATTTTCCGCCTCACTTCCTGTTGATACAATAGCGCTTGATTCACCTCCATTCCCAGACACTATTCTTACTCCCAATTCAACCCCGTTTTCTTCTTTGGAACCTGGCTTTCCAATGCTTATGTTTTCTGTATTAACGCCGCTCTTTGCGGAGTTTGACCGCTTAGGTTTCGATAGTCAGAACCTCTGGTCACTACCGTCTAATTCAAGTGTCCATTCGAAACCAAAGATACAATTATGGGTGCAGACCTCGCGAGATAATTTCGTATGCTCGCTAAGTAACACATCTTACAAAGTAGGTTTTGATATCGGAAATGGCGATCAAACAATCACCAGTCTTCAAACCATAGGGTTTGAGCCTATACTAATGGATTCTTACGCTGACGGCTTCGACCCCTCCAACCGTTGTTCAAATATTGAACATGACTTCTACATCGTATCGTTTGTAGCTTTATGCAACATCTTACTGAGTAACATTACTGTGCGTGAAGAGTTCTCTGAAGCTAGTGGGAAATCTCTAATCCACGAATCTTCTAGCTTGGTATTAAGAAGTAGGCTCGACGCATGTAAGGATTTTACTAACAGTCTGTGGAAAGACGAATTTGTGAAAGGCATCGCTAGTGAGTACCACTGGATAGAGGACTACGACTGCAATGCAACCCGCTCCACTGTGTGGTCAGCTCGTCGATGTTTGGCCAGCAAAGTCGGCCAATCAATGCCACTGGCAAAATGTTTGGCAAGCCTCAATTCATGTGTCGCAATCGAACTTTGAATCGAGCAATTGAGGATCTCTATACAACCTTCACCATAGGCATTCTGAGCGCAACTCGACTGACGTGAGTAACTTTCAAAAACTTGAAGTTTTCGCAGAATTCAAATTCCTCTAGTGTTATCATTACTACTGTATCTTGGAAATCAGTGCAGGGTAACAATAAGCAAAACCACAAAATAAGAGTGCATTTTTACCCAGTTACAGGCGATCATGTTAACAGTCATTTTACAGAAAATTAAAATACGTCAATGTAATGTGGAAGATCAACAAACACCTTATGTTGTCCTACAGCATCGCGGCTTCCATAGCTTCCATGAGTATTATAATAGGCATATCATCATGCATCAACAATGGCGCCACCCATAGCATCGCTTTCTCAGCTCTCGTCGCCACGACGTGCAACCCCGAACTCGATGCTCTATACAAGGGTCATTGCATGGGCCCACTACCCATTGACAAGGAAATGGCAAAGACGAGACTGAGATTTAGAGAGCTGGAAAAGGATGCTTTGGAGGAAATGGCAGAGATGGATGGGAGTGTCGAAGCTGAACATCTGGGATTTGGTTTTGAGGATGATGTGATGAGATTGAGAAAGCCTGGGTTTTATATTTGAAGTAAAATATGCTTATATGGAGGATGAAAAGATTTTGTCCTGGAAATGAGCATTCCCTATGACTGGAATATGGAGGAGGGCCTCGGACATACGGGATGTATGGGATGTACGAATATTTGGGTTTGTTCCAATTTATCGATGGTCATGAAGTAACATAAATGTTCGGGATACGAGTTTATACTCACGTATTACGAGAGATCTGCCTAGGACGAAACGTGCTCTGATTCCATAGCAATTTGCTACAGCTCTTCATCTCGTCTCATTGCATTAAGCAATCTACAGACTCGTATCCTTCATTTTCTATTCAAGTCACTGTAAGACAGTCGACCATATGTCACACCGGTTGAGGCAATTAGATCTGACTTGCTCTCTGTTACACTTTTGAGAAAACGTATTTTCAAACACCATCAAATCAACCTCCAGTGGCTCTTCATTATTTCCTCGCTTCACAAACTCACCCAAGATATCAAACCTACCACACTCATCAAATGACCAACTGACCCGCACACTCAGCCCCTTCGATACATTATGTTATGCCCCAAACCCCGAAATTGGTGAACCTTGTGGGATTATCTCTGATAGAAAGATATTAGCTTGTAGTTGCTTCGGTGCTTCCTTGATGGTAAGTTTTATTGCATATCTAAATCTAGAAAGGTTCGAAAAGACCCGAAAAGATGAGTAATCTCAATATTCAATGCGAAGTATTCGATGCAACAATGTGGATAGTTTGAATTCGCTTCGGAATGATTTTATGTAAAATCTCTATTTTGTTTAGGTGCATTAGTGGATTCAAACTTCAAAAACCTTTCTATAAGCAATCCTTTAATTCAGGATCACTCATGCAAAATCAAGAGTTAAGTTTACACATTCCCCATCCAAAAATAAACTTACTCCCGGTGAGCCCGCAGACAAGCCTTTCAATCCCCAGTCCGCCTCGGAAAACTTATCCTTCAGCGCATCCGGACAACCAAATAAAACCCACACCTCCTTACCGCCATTTCACACATCCGTATCCGTGTCCCTCATCCGCTTCCGTCCGTGTCTCATCCATGATCCATTTATCCCTCCATACCCAAAAGTCAGCGCCGGCTCGCCAGGGCCCATCACCATGCCATGCACGGCTCCCACCTGCAATAAAAAGCTACACACAGACACAAACTCAATTATTCATCTTGGATTCTTGGATTCTTGGCATGCATCCCTACCCGCTCACAGTCGGCACACTTCCCTTTTCTACTTGGTGCTCAGGGTTCACTTACCCTGCAGCCATTTACGGTTTATTTACCTAAGAAATCCTCACAGCTTTCATATTATTATCGTTTGAAAGCGACATCGGCATCTCCTTCATCCTCTCTCCTTCTCATTCGTCCTGTGATCTCAACACGGCAGTCTACCCCCGTCTTGGCTTCTGTCAGTGCCAGTGCCAGTCTGTTGCATAATATCCATGAAGTATGGCGAGTGACCCTTTATTTCGACATGTTTTAGGTAGGCACTCGCACACTGTATATGTATATTGGGCTTCGAGTACCAGACCACTGACCAGTAGCTTGAACTCGCCGTACCAAGTATGGTAGTAGATATCCTTTCAGATATCCAAGCTACAATTGCTTAGGCATCAAAGTCCCCGATAAGAGTAGGAAAATAATAGATCACTGGTAATAGATTGGCGTTCTGTAAGTTACTCGAGTAAGATATTGCAGTTGTAAGCAGACAGCGGGGTTGCAACCCCGCGTTTTTGCTTTTTTTTTTGCTGCCGGTTTGTTTGTTTGTCATCATAGGTGATCTGCTATCTATTTGGGTTTGTTGGTATGTATGTATGCATCTGTCTATCTATTTGTCTATGATCATCCTAACTTCCTGAATCCTCCCGGCGCATCAATTCTATCCTCTCGATAGCAAAGCAGTCAGTCTAGTCTGGTAGTCGAAAGAATTACAACTACAAACCCGAGTATATAGATATACATGATAACAAGAACAAAAATCCGATTACTCATCTCCGTGTATCTCTTTTCTTCAACTATCCAACCTATTCTTCCATATTACATAAAAATTCGTATCAGGTACCTACCTATATCAATACCTACAACCAAAGATTTCGGTTACTGTACTCGGGTTTCGATGTATATCTGAATATGCTCTCCTCGCCTACTAATATACCCAAATGCTCAGCACTCCAAACATCCATCCACCACCTCGCTCACCATTCCATTCTCTCACCCTCACCCTCACCCTCACCCTCACCCTCACCCTCACCC
>PQXK01000203.1:0-69108 GCA_004786245.1 Botrytis hyacinthi | reverse complement strand
ATACAAGCTTTTTAATTATTCAAATTTATTATAGATTATTAATAAAACATATATTAAAAGAAAAGAGAATAAATTGAGATAAAAGTGGGCTGTATGGTGATATGGGCTGCATATTGATAAAACACGTTAACTATATTTTCTTATAATTGATTGTACGAATACATTCGATATTACATTTTCCAAGTTAATTTATGATATTGCTCTTTTTGTTGTTCTTACCTGGACTCTTGTCCTTCAAAGGGATGATAACTCTAGAGGTGAAAAGAGAGCGCGACAGGCCTTACTATCTCTATCGGGTTTCGGACTAGCCTTTAAAATTTCTAAATAACATCATTTGAGAAAGATTATCTATAAGAAGTGTATGGGTGTATGGAAAAGCTAGAACTTGTTCTATTTGGAGAGATTCAATCCTCGTCGGCTGAAAGATAGCGCAAATCTAGAGATTGGGGCTGAGTCAATCTAGATGAAACCACATATTACATATCAAATTCACGAGGACAATGTTCCTCTCAGAAAGTTACTCCGTACTATATTGCAACATCATCTACATCATACTTTCGGGAAAACAGTTTATCTCAACCATGGAAACAAGATACATTCTGCCTAATATTATTGACCGAAGAAACCGCTAAAATGAAATTGTGGGCCTCGAAGTCGTCAAACATATTAACAAAACCAGCCATCTTTATTCCAAGCTCCACCAGAGCTTGAGGATATGCTCGAGAACCATCATTTCCCTGGCCACTTCCATAGCCTGCGATATGTTCTATTTAAATTTGCTGCATACTGGGTAGGTCTTCAATGCAGACCATATCTTGAATGATCACGGACCAACCTTTGATGCTACTGCTAGCCCAGTCTCTGATCCGCAAATCACGTCTGACCGCGATAATTTCTTTTGAAGATCTGTTCTCGATACAAAAAATCGGGTTATTTTGAATGACTAGAAAGGAAGACTAATCTCTCAGTCCAACGCACAAATTAATTATCATGAAAATCTTTACCTCAAAACTTTGCAAAGTGTTCCCCCCACGCCGTTTTGTTTATATTGATGTTTCCTCAACTTAGGTTGGCCTGTCCCGGATCTTCATATAAAATATGGATCGCCAGGGGTCTTGGTCTAGAACATTACACAGACCAGGCAAATGCATGAACGTTACCTTTCGTCGTCGAGTTTCAACTTGTGATGAACTACTCTTAACTTTTAGACTCACTGAGGGTTGATGTGAAACGACGGCTAAAGAACCTTAAACATGAAGTTGTGGATGAAACTAAAACGGTTAGACATGTTGTCATGAGGGGGCAATCTAGAGCGACCTCCGAGATTCTTCGCTTTTCGGGTCGGAAAGCATGGCGATGAGCTAACTGAATATGATAGCAGTATCGGCTAAGTTTCAATGACTAGTTGCTGACTTTGGCAACACAGTAGTTTTTCAAAGGATACAGCCTTAATGTGATATAACAGACTGTTCACAAAGATGAGATGGACGTAGTCGGGTATCGGAATGGCCCGTGGGCTTTGACATCGACCTAACACACGGCAGCGCCGAATCACGGGTCCTCAGTTCATAGGTGTCCGCTTTGCATTAGCATGATTACGCACATGAGAATATATCCGTGCCTGGAATATCGTCAATAACTTATCAGGTATACAAAAGCGAGACGAAACAAAGCGCTCGCAAGTTCCCAAACCTTGGATCACCAGGATGGACTGCTGTCTGTGTTAATACTGGACTCGGAGAATTAGACATGCAACAAGAGGATCTTGGGATGAAGTATCCTGCCTATTAGTGGTCTGAAGTCTCGAAGTTCGGACTCACATATCCCAACCGTCTCATTCCATGAACTGGTGGTACAATGAGTGGGCCTGATCATGGTGGGTCATGAAGTGCGCTTCTTCTTCGTTGAGAAAGCACAAGCGTTCAGGAGTTCCACACTCTTCGTTTCGTATTAATTCAAGACGTGCAACAAAATCAAAGCATGTTATAGCTTTGAGTTAGGAAATCTTGTTACGTCATGGCATGGTAAAGTGTAGTTTCATCCGATTGACAAAGTGGATAAGTCGTCCCGCATCTCAAGTCTCAACAGTCTTCGGAGAGTTTAACAGATATGCAACAAAACATTCGAGCGTCTGATCTTTTGCCGGAATAGATAAGATGAACACAGGGTCTTGAAAGATGGATATCAGATCCACAAGTTCAATACGTTTGTGGATCTATTCAAACTGTATGTGAAATGTGTCTGTCTCGGATTAGTCCTCCGGGTTTATTGACTACTGCCATACTCCTGTCAAAACTAAATAAATACCCTTCACTGCGCTACATTTCCATCTCGAATGATGGGGGTAAGCGACGGAGAGTAAATATCGATCCGGAAAACCCTTCATCCTGCGAAGGAACACGCGTTTCTGCCGAAGTTCTGTCAACTAGCCCTTCTGCCAAACTTCGGAGAATCAATTTCGATGTGCAACAGGATATTTGCCTTGTAAATCAACATTTTCAATCACTAGTCGTGGTCATGAACTGGTTCAATCCCATAATACCGTGGCCAGTAGTACCTTTTGTTGCACATCTAGTTTTATTCTTGAAGTTATGCTCATTGCTGAGTTTGATTCTTTTATCGAGAAATGCAGAAACATGTGCAACAAGTGGAAACTGCATATGATTCTGCATAAAGTAGATTGCGGCATGCAACAAGAATTTTGATCTTGACGTGAATCGTTTATTCTAGCATGCAGTATGAGACATCTTCAAATCATGATATATTACAGATGAGCAACAAAACTTCATGTATAAAGCACCAGGGCCAGCAATTGGTCCCTTTCTGTCGGAGAAAATACTTCGACATGCAACAGAATGACAGATGGAAGATCTTACTGAAAATGAATTAGCTCTAGTATGAAATATATATTTCTGATATGCAACAACACGCTGGAAGTTTTCGTTTGACTTGCTAGCACATAACTTTATATTACAGACATGCAACAAAACTCCCATTATCTCAGCGTCGGGATCAGTAAAAGACCTGATAACATCGGAGAATATACATGACACGCAACAAATGGCTTTCTTGCTGTCTCAATCCCCATCCTATTCTGAGACACATAAAACCGTCGATCAGCACCCATGAATAGAAGAGGGATCATCTTCATAACACCTAGTCAGCAAAATATATTACAGACGTGCAACAAACCCACCTGATATTAGAATCTAAGTATCTCCACGTCCAATGATATATCTTACCAGTCCGGAAAATAAACTTCGATATGCAACAAAACCTTCTGTTCCGCCTCTGGTCAAACTAGACCAAGAAACCTGTTCTAGACAGGAAACAACTCCATAGTATACTGCAAGAGAATATATTACAGACATGCAACAATAACTCCTCTCCCAGTGTCTTGAATCGTAAGTGAAACCAGATCGAACAAGTCACACTACAAACACTAACGACGGTGCCCCAAAACGGAAAGAAGTCCATAGCATCACAGAGTTAAATATATTAATATCTTACAATATATCACCCCCTCTTTCCTCCCCCAATAAGAAACAATATCACATATATATAAATATATTAACGACCAGCAACACAAAAATCCCACCTGCACACTCGCAAGCTCACCCATGAAAGAGTGCAGTGCATGATTGTCAAACCCTAAACCTCGTGATAATCCCTGTGTGGAGAAAAAGCGGGGTGTTTCAATATAAAAATAATCAGATACACCCCCTCAATATACAGGATACGGTAAGCGTCTTCCCAGTAAGCAAGACAATTAGACGACGGGTGACCAAACAAACACCTGAAAAAGTAATAAAAATAATAAGCTGCCAACCTCTTTTGATTAATATATATTACCGATATGCAACAAATGTAAGAATGTAGTAATACTCACGATGGGTGCAATTAACCTGTCTATATGATTAATTTGTAGCGGGCATGGCTGTGAATAGTACCTCCGGTTTCTAGATCAACGTGAGGGGCGCAACCGTCTATTGTGGTTTTGAATATATGCAATTCGTCATGTAAAAGCGATATCATTTATTTACTGGAATGCGATTGGATGCAAGTAAGTGGCTGGGAGGAATCATCTCTCGTCATTCATTGCATTCATTGCATATATAGATACCTCATCTTAACATCATATACATATAAACCATCAATTATTCTTCACTGCCAACCGCTACTTCCATCTCCCCACATACTGCCATCTATACTCTCTTCTCCATTTCCCATCCCCATCTCCTCCATACCAATCTCCATCCCGTCTAACTCTCTTGTGAAAAAGTCGTGTTCTTCTTGCAATAACTTTGTGTCTGCACCCATTCTTTCTGGATATCTTCTCAGATTGAACCAATGTGTTAGGGCTCTTAATGCTTGCTCCAATGGCAATGCTTCCTCAACTTCAGCATCTACATCACTACCCGCTAACCAATCATCTCTCAATTCAGGTCTACAATGTAGGTACACCGCCGTGATAACTCTCATATTCCCCTGCCTCCACTTGCGACCACAGTATGGAACTTGATTCTTGAACAATTTCAAAGTATAGAGACGAAGTTCGGGTTGCGGAATTTTGAAGGATTTTTTGAGAATATTGGATGATTTGTACTGAACAAGAAGTAAATTTCGATGAGCTTTGTTCTTACAAATTTTTTGCATGATGCGAAGAAAGTTGATGGAAGAAAAAAAGTTACGCCAGGAGAATTCGGTGATAGGTTCTGAATTAACTTCAGTGCTTTGGAAGCCAAGTTCTTCGACTTCTGTATCTCGTCGAGCTGCATGCTGGCCTTCTTGAAAGGAAAGAGCTGGAAGTTGATCGTCATTATTGATCACGGAGCTGTCTCTTTGTAGTTTTATTGGAGGTGGAGCGGCATCATCCTCGCTGTCTTCTTCGGTGGCAGCGGCCAAAGCCCATTTACTGTTACCGTTACAAAATGCGAAAAAGCTGAGATCCGTTAGTCATGAGTCCATATCACCAGGCCAAAGAACCAACCTCAAGTCTTCGCGGTCTATCTTACTGTCCACAATTCTATCTATCTCTTGATGTGCGAACATTTTAAGAATCAAAGGTAGATAATTGGAATCTAGTAGAAGCTGCGTAAAGTACTCGAATTTGAGGATATCTATCGAATCAGCAAATGAGACGACATATAAGGAGAATTTAAAACCTACGGGAAACCTTGAGCCATTTCAGGACAATGAGAAGAATACCGGATACTGCCTTTGACGTAATCTCTCTGAACCTCATTGCCTCAATTTCTTCTACTGTGAGATCTGCAAGATCAATTGGATTTGGTAAAGGTATGTTTGCGGGATCTTGGGCTTGGCCTGGTCCTCGGGCGCCATTGGCTCGTGCACTTATAGGAACGCTGCTTTGTGGTTGGGCATTTATTGACTGATTCATTAGATTCGTAACATTCGCCAACATAGCTTTGATAAGAACTATAACAAGTGATTGTAAATGCGGAATGGAATATTGCTATTGAAACTCGAGTTTTAGAGTCTGAATTGTGAGATGGGGCAACTAATAAACTTACGTAGAAAGACTCTACCAGATCCAACTTCCTTTTTACCTCATCACTAATGTCTTGCCGTGGTCCATAGTCAACTTCTACTTTCGGCGACTTTGACTTTTCAGATTTGAGTCCATCAGCTAATATGTGGTCGAGATCAAGTTCTTCTATATCCTCATCGTCTCTGTCATCCCATCCACGTTCAAATCTTAGAAAACGTTCTCTTTCGTCCCACAATTGACGCATAGCTCTAGTCATTCGCATTCTACCAGCAAATAGCTCACCGGCTTCAAGTATCGACTTGGGAATATCACTTCCCTCCCATTTCCGACCTACAAGTAAATCCTGTAGTCCTGCATTGCCTTTTCCACCGGCACTATTGCTAGTGCTATCAAGGGGTGGGTACATAAACGGGAAATTTTGATTTGTTTGATAGTTTTGCTTCTTACCTGCCTTTCCTCCAACTGGTGGGGATGGAGGTGGCGATGGAGCAGGCGTAGCTATGTGAACTGGCTGATGAAGAATCGAAGCTCCGCTGCTATTGACATTCGTTGGAGGATTCATAACGCCGGTTGTGCTAGCTCGGCTTGGTCTATTCGGTAATGGTGGTAGTATGGAATTATTATCGGGCTCTAGGGGTATTAAAGGTTCTGGGGGAATGTATGCGGGGTACTTTGAAGTAATTTCCTGTCGAAAGATATGATAGTCAAGAGGGGAGGCAGTGATTATCTTCTCGCCACCTGAGTTGGCCAGTTCATCGGTTGCCCTTTTGACTTTATCGATTTCTTTAGTACCTCCAAAGACTAATAATATGGATTTCCAGAACAGAAGAAAGATCTGTGTACATAGAAGTAAGCTAACAGGTTCTGTGATGTCTCATTAAAATACTGACTCGTGTTTGGGGTAACTCGTTGGCCTCATCCCATCGTAACTTCCCAGTAATCGTCAACAGATAATGGACAATGTTTGGCTCCAGGCTCACTGCGATCTCAAACATTAGTATTTGGAGAACACTAATGTGCATTAGGACATTTACTTACGAAGAATCTTCCTTGCAAGATCGAGAGATTCCGTGTGACAGCGAACGCCTTCAATGGTCAAGTAGAATATAGTCATAACATTATCGAGCTCATCCTGTACAAACGGTATATCATCTTCCGTTATTTTTGTCTCTCGAAATTCGTCATCCCTTTCGCAAAGTCAGTTGTGTTTCACGGCACATGATGTTTCTACCCTCACCATAAGTGTTTGAAAGCGGTTTCCATGACTTCATAGACCATTTCAATTCCACCACTTTCCGCAAGAAGTGATATGCTTCTCTTCATACTTTCGACGTGCGAAGGTGTCGCTTTCGTCCTTCTTTTCTTTTCACCCGATTCAATGGTCTCCAATTCCTCCTTCTTTCCTGCATTCTCATCCCAGTTACCAAGTACAATATGTAGTAAAGTTTGTAAGCTTTTACACCTCCTCCGCAGGTCGCTAGCATGCAGACCCTGAACTTCCCTCTGGACGAATTTCAGTTGTTCCTCCCCACCAACTTCTGTCCAAGGTTTCGCAGAGAATTTCTTCCATCTTCTCTGGAAAGTATCCTTCGCTCTGTGTAGCCTTTTGAACTCTGCCTCATTGTACGAAAACCACTCATCCACCTCCTCTTCAAAGGTTGCTGTATCGCTATAAACGAAAGTATATGATGTAGGATCAACCTTTGGAAATTCAGTAACGAGTTTTTTCAGTTGCATCAAGGAAAGCGAATCGTTCGGGTTGCCAACCATCTGCTGGGATGAAGGCGGTGGTGGGGGCTGATGTGGTGGGGGCTGATGTGGTGGAGGAGGTTGAGGTTGGTTGCGTGCAAGTTGAGGGCGTGCGGTAGGAGCGCTGGTGGAAGCTTGAGATACTGGAGTGGGTGCAGGAAGACCTACATCTGCAAAACCAGTATCTGCCACATCAGCAACATCCTTTGGAGGAGGGGCATCTGGAACTGCTGGTTTTGTCCAAAGCGACATTGTGGAAGGTTTAGGGCGCTGGTGAAAGGGGGAGGTTGTAGTTCGGTCAATCGCCAGATCGCAGCATTGTGATTAAATCAATCATGAATCATTTACCAAGGTAAACATGAGGAAACTAAAATGTACAAAGTTGTGAATTGTATCGCATTTCGACATTTCCCCATGTAGAGTTCGCGCTTGACGCGATTGAAACAGAAAGCTGTCTCGCTTATGATAAGGAGATAAGAGCATTACTGAAGGGTTTTAATAAAGGTAAGGGTGGCGTTAGTGCTTTTTTGATTGCCTGCAATATGCCAACGCTTTTACGACTGGAGTATTTGTTTGCTTATTTCCCTGGTCCATAGCTTCTGCAAATTACACAATTCACATTGTCTAGTAGCTACCTCAATGCCTTTAAGTTTAGTCTTTCTCATTATAATGAAAATTTGGGTGTCACCCTCATTGTACATCATGGCAAATAATACAACAACATTTTGATTGTTACTATCAAGACTGGAATGAATATCATCTATCTGTACTACACTGTATGATATGGATAAATCCTTTTGATGTTACGTGATGTAATAGGAGATACTTATAGACAGCTAGTGACATAATTGTATGTCAATCTAATAGCCCTATACATTTCACACCTCATCGTTGAATTGACGTAACAAAGTATATCCACAGTTATACCGCATCTGTGGTATTCGCTGCAAATATACAACTAGGATTGTAGAGTTGGTTTGTTGGCTTCCTGTGAAATGCCGGGCTTGATTAGTATCAGGATTCAGGATTCATGCTTCGCCACCAATCACCGAGTGACATATAATCAAGGGATAAGCCATACAGGCCGGAGGGATTCATGACATAGATATGGTATGCTATAGTCATTTATTTCGTTACTAATTATGTGGTCCTGGTATGATCATAAATATATATTGGCCAACTCTTTTATGTGAGCGGGACTCGGCCAGCCGAGACGGTTTCATCTCTTGCCGATAACATTGCGATGTTCTCGCGGAGCTCCTCTAGCTCTTTTAGGATTGGAGATATTTTGGGTCCAATTCATAGCCTGAACGTACTCAATCCTTCATTCGCCCATCCGGGATCCAAACCCTTGAGATACCGGCATGCTAAGGTGATGCTATTTGTCTTTGCTCTGCGTAAAACTCAATCGGCTCGTCTGAAAGGATGAGCTTCGGTAGTAAAGACATATTCGTCTAAACTGATTGTATCCGGCGAAGAAAATATCAAGTAAAAGTACTTGAGTGTTTCTGCCATCCAAAAGCTCTGCCCAAAAACATTAGCTTCACATTGTCAGATATGATTATTGTATTGCCTACCTCCATGGAGTCCTCTTTCTCAGTCTCGCCACTGACAGTTACATTACTGATAGCAGAATTGGCCAAGGGCGTTTGAGTCGACCTCATGATGCCTTCAAACATATTCCAAGCCGTTTCCCGTAAGTCTTCCTTCCCCTGCAATCGATACATAATGAAAATACTTTCGATAGCTTCAGGCCTAAGTAAATAGCGGGGATCACGGGCATGTCGGAAGCCATGAGTCAGGGACTGATCGCCTTCTCTCTTCCACTTCTCGTTATCCCAGTTACATTGTTCTAGCGTGGGGCATTCGATGAGAGCATATATCTCTGGCATAACTCCAGTAGGGAATGATTGATAAACCCACCCACATCCGCGGGCTATACGATCCCCGATGACAATATGGTCATCGATACCGAAAATCTTACCGCCAAGGGCAAACATTCCTCCGATGAAACAAGTAAGATGTTGCATTTCAGGAACAAGATGGATACCATCCTCATGAACAAAAGTAGTGCCCGCAAACAAGAAGTCCTCCTTCCCTGGGAGCATGGGTCTGAAGAGCACATGTTCAATCACGACATCCATAGCTCTGCGATACATCTTCTCGTATGACGCAGAGCCTTTGCGTCCACTAAGAAGTATTACCATCTTTGGAAGATACTCATAGAGTGAATCTGCAAGGGCTCCGAGTGAGAAAGAGTTGTCTCCTCTGACCGTCCCCTCCCTGAAGTTGACCATAGTCGGCCACATTCCAGGTAAAAGCGATTGCTCTTGTGTACGCTCGAGAAATTGTCTCATACGCTCTATCGCATCGTAATACTTGTCATCACCCGTCAATTGAGACAGTCTAGTGAATTCAAGCGATAGAGATGTTGGCCCAGAACTCGGATCATGTGTCCTAATTTCCCGTCAGCTCGATGTTCTACACACGTCCAAAGTATTACCTACCCAGCAAGTTGTCTTCCGGCCTTCACATCTTCAAAGGTAAGCCAGAAACCTGGTGTACGATTTGGCGTGTCGAATGCCATATATAGCATATTGCCCAATTCCACCGCTTTCTCCAGCAACGTTGGCTCCTTACTCAGGTCATATGCACCAAGAAGACCGCCCAAATGTCGGATAGTGGTCTCAAAAAGATTGATTCCTGACTCTGTGGTATTGCTCCAGTCCAGCTGCACAGCAACGGCAGCAGCTTCGTAAAATTCCTCTTTCAGGTCCATGATCCAAAGAGTGTCTAGGCAATCAACAAGATTGGCTGCCCAACCTCCGAAAGGATCTTTAAATCCCCCGCTCACCGGTAACAATTCATCATGAAGCCAAGCATGACTTTTGTAGCTTTTCCATGATCTGATAAATGCTTCGCGAACGGCTTCGCGCCGTTTCTTCGTGATTGCATCGTCTGTGTAGGCCTTGCTAAACTGGTGTTGTACTAGCGGAAGCTTCTTGGGGTTTTCTTTTGGCAAGGGTGTGAATGAATCAACAGGAAAGTACTGCTTTGCATGAGACCAGTCGAACTTTGCTGATTTAAATGTAAGGGGTGCTCTATATGTTGTAGGTCCTTTGGGTGTACTAGGTTGCTGGGCGTGATGATAGAGTAAAAATGCGATCAGAGCAAATATAGCAATAAAGATGATACGATCTTTTCTTCGAACTGCAAAATCAGTCAACATAATGATTAAGGTTAATTTGTGAAGGAACTACCAACACATTGTTTAGATGAAGCGCGCAGGATAATGGCTGGTTTTCAATTCTCTCGGAATCCGAATGTCGTGTTAATGTGGTGCTTGTATCTTAAGCGCCGATATGAAACTCGCCAAAATCCCTGCTATCCATTTCTAGATAAACTGCAATTTAGGCTAGATTCTTCTGGTAAAAGAATAACAAACAATTTATCAAAATCAGCGAATGAGGTTTGTTGTTCGTTACCAGCAGTTTGGTTCAGGGCGTTTCGAAACCTGCAGCACGCCTAAACAAGTGACCAAAGCGCGTCGCCTACCAATTGACTGAGCTGGTTGTGCCGCAAAAGAAATGATTGATAGATGAGAGCCAATGCATGTACTTAAGTAGCGGCGTAACACTGAATGCCCCCCTATTACTGGGATTCCAGAAAGTTTTTGCTTGCCCCCAAAATTATGTATGGGCGCTTGGGTAAGGCTTTGGGAACTGTTCCGTGCTTCCTCAAATGTGTTGAGCAGCCTCTTCTTTGTGAACAGCTATGACTCGTGAGTCCTCATATTTCGCCGCGGCTTCACCACTTCCGTTACCATGCATTTCAGCCTCTTTTTGACGTTTTTGTGCTCTCTGGCAGAAGCAACATCATGTAACTACTCAGCTATCTCTTTGCCACTGAAGGATATACAAGTCCTTCCCGACATTGAAAACTCCTATATGAGAGGTATATCAGTTACAGTTGGAACTCCAGCTCAAAATATAGTGGTTCTTCCTTGGGCGTAACTAAACCTATAATTTTTATCATTTTCAGTCTTTGCTAACACGCTTCAAGGGAATTGAATAATACTTGGCTCTATGATTATGATTCATTGTGCGATGCCAGTATTATTTTCGACGATACCATCTGTCGGGTCCGTCGCGGTAATTTTTTCTTTGAAAATGGATCGACGACTTATCAAAAGGGTAGCAACATGGTTGCAGTGGGAGCTGCAACTGTTGAGACGGCAAGCTATGGTGCCGAAAGTGGTATTGCTGATCTCATGACGACCAGTCTTGCAGGCTCGGACATATTTTCGCCAGGCTCTACCAGCCTGAGTAAATTTCCGATTGGTATACCGAGAGAAAATTGGGACCATGGATACACCATACTCCATGCAATGGGGATGGGCAGCAACTCGACATATCTAAATAGCCTCGCCGAAACAGGAAAAATCGCATCAAAAGTATGGTCCATTTTCTGGGGACGGATGTGGATAGATCAACCGCTGGACGGACAGGTCGTGATTGGAGGATATGATCAGGAAAAGGTCATCGGGCAGAACTATACTCAGGCATTAGACTACAGCAACGCGACAGGATGCTGGACTGGTATGAAAGTGACTATATCTGATATTGAACTCGTCGACCGCACCGGCACCACCACCAGTATCTTCCCTCCAAACTTTGCTTTGCCGGTCTGCATTGTTCCACAACGCCAACTTTTAATCGAGGCCCCTGGGTCAATATTGGATACCTTTCAGAATAAAACCAATACTCAAACTATAGGAGTCTCTTACGGGCTACATTGGCTCGCCCAACTCTATGATGCAACCAATTAGTGAGTATCAACTCTGGTATACTCCTCATTACTAACAGCAATATTCTAGCTTTCAAGGAGATTTGTCAATAAAGCTTAGCTCTGGGCTTGAGGTGACAATCCCAAATAGTCAATTTATGCCTCCTTTTGTCACAATTGAACGCAATGGCACTAGAATATTCAACCAAAGTGAGAGGGAGTTTCTATATGGCGTCACATCAAATCAGCCGTCAATTTTAGGTCGTTACTTTCTGACCGCAGCCTATCTCATGGTCAACCATGACGAGAACACGTTCACGCTTTGGCAAGCAAATCCATCGACGGCCACAGATCTTGTCCCTACGATATCCAAAGATACGGTTGAGAGCTGTGCCAATGTAACTACAAACGGCACAGTCGTAGTTAACGGAACCCTCACAACAGAGCCTGGAGCAAGCGACACAACCGGATTCAGCCATCCAGCAACGGATGCTAAGTCCGAAGAACAGACCGGTCTTTCTCATGGTGCGCTTGCAGGTATAGCTGTCGGTATTGTCTCAGTCGTGCTTATTCTGGCCGGAGTGGCTTGGTGTATGCTCCGAAAGAAGAAGCTTAAGCAGGAACCGAGACCTACTGAATTCATATACCAACAACCTCCCGCATTTGTGCCGGATAGCACATTTGCAGAATTTCATGAAGTTCATGGAACTCAGTCTAAATACGAAATGGACGCTAGCAGAAGGACTTACGAATACGGGCACAGGGATGAACCTGTACAAGAATTGCCATAATCAAAGAGGATTGGACCGACGTCCTTACTCATACGAACTGAATATTATAATAATTTCGTGTAATTACCTTAAATTATAATACTATATTTTTCCAAGACACCAAAAGAACTGGCAAATTCATTGATGTAAGTTATGATACATAGATGTGTGCATCAAGATCACGTGGATATCCCTCCAAGCTTTGGGGCCGTCTGGGATTCCCTGACGAAGTTAGACCTTTATCGAAAGCTTTCAATTTTGCACCAAAATAATATTATAACTATGCATCCAGAGATCTTCAGTAATACACTACGTTGAAAAAAAAGGTTAGAAAGATCGCAATAATCATGTGTCCTTTATAGAACGTGCGGAATATATGGAAGTGTCGAAACCCTCACTCGACAACCAACATCAACTTATCGGGCCAATAAACCATGGCCCTTGAAAATCTAAGACCAATCTTCTAGGTATAAAAGTACACTTTTCTCATCTCTAAAATGAAAAATACAATACCCAATCATATCTCCGCCAAGATGTCATTGATAATGAGCCACTGAGCTATCCCACGAGTGTACTTAAAGTTGTAGATTAGTCGTGGACATGTTTCATCAATTTGTGGTAATTGTTCCGTAGAAAATTGGAGAGATAGGTCTATATCCCGTCAAGGACGATGTTGAGTTCAGGGGGAAAATGCCGACCAACAATCGCAAATGGGTTTGCGATGCCTTCCATAGGACGAGGGATTCAAAAGCGGAGAATTTGCGCTTTTCTTGAAGGTTATAAATAAGTATGACTAATGGTGCCAACGACAATATGGTTGTGAAACCCAATATTTCCTTTCATTGAAAGCAAAGATTTCCTGGTGAAAGCAAGCCATCCTTCCATATTTAACGAACTGAGCTGCTGGTACGAATAGATTTCACACCTTAGCAATTAATTTTTGGCTATCGTTCGGTGAAAATCATGTATTAACAAACTGTGATCGGAGAATTATGATAGTGAGAGGTCTACCAGATTCTAGACTTTTGTTGAAGAGCTGTGTGCTGGCTTTGTGCAAAGATCCACGAGTAGCTATATTCGGTATTTAGTTGAAAGTATAGTGTCAATCTATTTGGGAATACTTGGAAATGGAAAACTTCATGAACGCAATGCCGATACGTTGAACTTTGAGCACCGTGAATTAGATGTACAGAGAAGAAAATTTTGAATGCATTTGCCAGTTGAGAGTACTAGGTGAGGCGGTTCCATATTTTCCGTTATTTTCACGATGTCGTGCAAATCATTCTGTAGCGCTCTCAAGCTATGATGATCTGTTGCTGAGTTCTAACTAAGATTCAGTTATGATAGCATGGCTTTGCACCGATCATACATTGAATGTGACTAACCTAAATTTAAATCACGCAAAAAAAGACACGTTCACCGTTTCATCAGGACATGTGTTCAATGATCTCAAGCTTCTAATTGGAGATCCTGTCGGATAAAGGTGCCTCGTTTGCGCCAAAAATTGCCTTCCCTCTGAAGGGAAGACTTTAAAGCCCCCTCCTCTACACTCTCACTACGGCCATGGATTCTTAAATTAAAGTTGAATATATTTGATCTTTGTTTGTTAAGTCACTGGAATTGATTTATGAGATCATATTCCAATATTCTGTTGTAGTACAAGATTGAGAATCCGAGAAGTCAATGGGTCCAGTCTAGAAATTCAATTGTTGGACAAATACTTAGCTTGAAGATCCGATGATGAGCAGCCAATGCTAGATAATGGACGACAAAGTGACTCTGTCTTTCTTGAATATGATTTTCATGACGGGGGATTACAACCGACCAGTCCTTTCTCTTGTCTAAAAACTTTATTATTTATGACGACCACTTTCCAATAGTAACTACTTTGCTGTCTTGCTAGATAATCAGCGTGAAGTTTTTGGCAATGGTTAAAATATGTCATAAAAATCGTCTTCAATTTCGAGACATGTCAAAGTTACAGCCATCTATCATTGCGATGAATTCAGTTTCAGAGTATTCAAATTGGTACCTACCCTTGCCTACATGGAGCACTAACTGGCACGTAGTCTAGGTTATCGAAGATAGAATGCATCGCCGATATTTCAAGGCAGTTTGAAGTGTCCAAAAAAATTCTGTCAGCTTGATTGAAAGGGTAAGGCTGGTCAAAAATAAAATTCCTTCCAAAAATGGACCTTTTAGTCCTCGCTAATTTATAGTCGACCGTTGAGTGCGTACTAGTCACTGAATACTAGTGGCCAAGCATCTTCTAATACTTGGTTGATGGAAGTATAAAAAACATACTTCCATATTACGAAAATCCCAATGATTCTAGTCTCATACCACTTAGATTCTAGAATTTTATGGTTAGAGTCTATGAATAGCATCTATCTCCGATTCATAGATTGTTAACATGCAATCGTAGGTTCTAGTCTTCCATCATGGATTCTAGTCACCGTAGAATCCAAGTGACATGAGAGTGAGCAAATAATATACATTTAGCAGCACGAGAGTAAATCATCCATAATTAATGTCAATACCTAATCTAATCCCGGAAGAAGAAATTGTCCTTTCCCCCGAAAAGTAGATTTCGAGAAACGAGGAAAGAACGAAGATGAAAAAGAAAGGTGGAAGAGAAAGAGAAAGAGCAATCTAGGTGACAAATAATACGGTTTCCAAAATTATATTCACATTAGTGTACGTCTGAACAAAAGAACCGTCCTTTTTTACACATCTTTCACTTCTGATCGACACGGCGATTGATACTATTGGTCAGCCGTGGCTATGTAAGACCTGTATTTGAGATTTGAGGCTAAGGGCTGCGAGGTTTCTATTACTTCGGAGAAAAATTCCCTAATATACAAAATTAGCTACTTTGAAAGCTTCAAAGCAATAACAGTCAAAGTCTAGACGAGATGAAGAGATAGCAAAAATAAGTTCGAAATCGCCATGACGATGATGTGGCACCCAGTGTTGAGCCACTTAGTTAAAGACTAGAGACTTGAAAACCTCGATGCTTTTGAGTATCTTTGTGTTAAAAATAAGCCATTTAACAAATGTAGAATGACGTTTGCATTATAGCGTTTGAATCATTTTTGGGTACAAAAGAAGTTTTTCCCCAAGGAAGGAGAGCCCACTTGAGACTGCTAAGGTTGAATTCGAAAGCACAAATCACCACACTCGTCTCATAAGTCCATATACCACCAGAGTTCTGGTCAGTATCCCCAAATCTTTCATTTGTAGTTACAACGAAGTAGTTGGACACTTAAAGATCTTAACGAATGATTAAGATCCGTGTAGCCATCTACAATATCATCATACATAACTCACAGATTATAGGATTCGAACCATTCAAGATGGTGAAATATTTAACAATTGTCGACACATTCATCATCGTGCTTACAATCCTCACCGGAAGCATCAAGGCTCAAGATCCGCCAAAGCTTCCCACCAACTTTCCGCTCTTCACAGACGGAATATCTTCCGCGCCATACCTTGTCACCTTCCCAAATATACATGAATTCCACAAGGTCAAGGGTAGCATTACAGGCAACTCTCAAGGTACAGTTCATGTGTACGTAAATTCTGGCGCGACGGATCAGTCAGTTTTCTTGGAAGGCGTAGTCTACAACAACAACTACGTCCATGTACCATTGAGAACCTCTGGAAACCAGGAACGTCCACAGATAAAGCCGGGCGAGGTCTTAGTTGAAGCAAATACTGAAAAGTTCTGGCCCCAGGGCACTGCTTACACCAGACGGGAAATTGCCCAATTCGGCTGCAATGATGACGGTACCAGATGTACCACCGAAGGCTTTCGCTATAGAGAAAATGGTGACATTTACAACGTCAACGAAGGGACATTTAACCCAAAGGGTAATGGCCATGTACACGCTGGTGGAGCTCACCTAGATCACAGTCTTGTCGATGGCTACACAACCAAAATGCTCGTAGCTCCTGACAGCGAGAGGTGTCTTCCGTACGGCTGCACCGAAGACCCGACCGGTGGTTGGTGTCCAAATACCCACAAAGTTATTCTTAGTGACGAGCCAAATCATGCGGGTTGTGCCTCCGATTGCAAGATTCACAATACTGATGCGGCATGCTGCAAAGGGATCCATGATCACAACCAGTGTCGAGCATCTAGCCAGCACTTCTCAAACCGATGCAAAAATTCATATGCCTATGCATATGACGACAGAGCTGGTCTGAAATTCTGCAAAGAAGTTCCAGACGTGATCTATCACTTCTTCAACATGGACTTGGATTGTGATTGGGCAGTTGTCGATCCCAATACAAAGGAGCTATCTGCCGATTCGAGAAAATGTTTGAATAGATTGATTCAAGCTCCGGCTTAACAAGATGATGTTTGTACTTTCCCATTTGTTTTAACTTTACTGTAGCTGAACTGAAGCTAACATCTTACTTCTCAGTTCTTCTACGAAGGGTCTCCAACCTAATTTATTCCCTACGAATGGAATATTATAGCGTCGAAGGGGTTTTTGATTTTTTTGATTTTTTTGGTAATCTGAATCGATATTTCTTTTGTGTGTCTTTGGCACGCATTTGAAGTTTGAAGATTGGACAAGTTTCATGAATTTTCGTAGTGATCGGAAACTTCAGCTTCTTGTCAAAATGTACTGGAAAATATGTACAGGGAGTTCCTTTATTGTCCCGCAAAACAATTGATGTTTTGGAAAAGATCGAGGTGATTATTTGGAGTTACATGTATTCTTAGGTGCAATTAATGGAGTCATTAATCTCAAGTATTCGAGTTTTCCCGTGGATTCCAAGAGTACGATCCATGATATACAGGACTGCCCCATCCCTAGCCCCCCGCGAAGAAAAATTGAAATATAAGAACTTGGAAACTCATAAGAGGCTGCACTGATACTGACAACGCCGATGATAGGCCCGAAAGCAGTTCACGTCAAATACTTAGAGAAATCACCTCGAAGCACCTGGATAGTCAAGGTCTTTTATCTTGGTATAATCTTGGCAATAATTTATCGTCTCTCTTTTCGGGCTTTGCCTGGATCCAAAATTTACAGTCGATGTTATGAACGCTCTTATGCAGTTCAATTACCTGGAAAACGAGACCAAGTACCCGGCTATCAAATTGACAAATGTTGATTCAACGACGGACGTACTGCCTAGCAGCCGATATGTATGAACTCTGAATTGACGGCACTACTGGGCATAGCTACACTTCCGATTGCAAATTTATGGAATCGACGAGACACGCTGCACAGAATATTACAACGATCATCTGAACGCGCAAGGAAGGCTTTCCCCACCATTAAGCACGTTATTCTAGGATTCTCGCACAGAGCTATACTCATACGCATACGATGGTAAGCGTGCCACTTCAGTGTGCTACGCAGAGGATGTACACGTTTTGGACAACCACAGACCATATCCGGGTTACTGTGAGATGATTGAATTGACGCATCAATCCAATACTAAGATTAAAGATTCGGTTTTTTGAAAATGTAGAAGCAGCCCCATGTGGCGATGATGAAACGACTTGATACTAGTTGCGTCTTTTTTGGCGAAGGAGAGATTTTAATGCTGACGCGTCAGATCCGAATCAAGAAAATGTAAACTGACGTTGAAATCTTGAAACACTAGCGACTGCCTGTACATGGTTGAAAATGAAGTCATGCTGTCCCCGACTTGGGGGTTTTTAACACGACGTCTGTTTGCAGAAAAGAATTGATGAACAAAATCTTTCGGATTCAATAAGGATCATTATAAATTTGTCGGAAAAATTGAAAGGTAGGAATTATGTGTGTGAGCTTATGTAATGGGGATTCTTGATCAATCTTCACAGCATTCCAAGTTCAAAAACTGCATTCCGTCGTCTGAATGAATGTCAGATAAACTGGTCGGGTGAAGACCAAAAGACGGAATGTTGGTATCTGGGTTGAACATGTCGCCAATTTGATCCCAGGAACCATTCAAATTGAACACCAGTTCAATGTCCGTGGGTATACTCCAGCTGTCCGTCATCTCATTGCTCTGGGTCATTTCCACCGACTGCTGCCCAATGACTTTCATCCTGTACTCTCCCAAAGTTCCACCTGTCTCTCTCTTGAATACCCTACAAAGGTGACTTTCGGTCAATCCTACTTCCTTTGCCATTTTCTTAATCGTCCATTTCTGGCCACCATTGGCCAGCTCGCTCTCGATCAATTTCATTGCTTGATCAACCATCCTTCTCCCTCTTCCCATTTCACCTAAGTCATCAGCCTTGGATCCAATTTTTACGTTCATAGAAGCGGTATTCTTTTGCTTCAAGCCCCCATCTACTCCGTTCTTGATCCTCGTCTCATCAATATCAGGCCGGCATCTCTTGCAAGCTCGAAAGCCATCCTTCTCCGCTTCTTCCGCAGTCTCATGGAAAACTATATTAGCACGACGTGCGAGACGCGAGGGACAAGTAGGACGACAATATATTTTGGTCGTGATCACGCTATAGATGAATGAAGAATGCGCCAGAGGATCGCGAGATAGTAGTGCTTGGTAACGTCGAGTTGAAGTAGGGAAGAGATGTTTGTTTGACATCTGAACTAGCTTATCACCCGTGGTGAGGATTGATGGTTAGATACATTGCTCTGAAATGAAATGATTAGAATCGGATACCTAGTAATATATCCTCAACCCCCAATAATGAGAGGTGTCGTTGACCAGAAAGATGACTCAGCATCATTGTGATAGAAGTGACCAATGAGAACCTTCCATATACCTCCACTCGTTGCCAAGACCATCCAGATATATCTGCCTATTATTCTTTCTTGCTAGAATTATATTTTCTTCGAGAAATCTTCATTACCAAAAGATATTGTAGCAAAAAACTTTGGTTCGTCGCAAAAGTATAAGGGGAATAGCATAAGCCTACGGGTGGATATAAGCTATTAAGAAAGTCTTGATTTACATTCTCACAAGCTACAATCGATGCACAGAGATCAAGATTCAAATTCCTGAAAATCGCAAGGTGAATTAAGAAGTCAAATTTTTTCAACCTGAAGTCCAGAGTCCCTAGATTCGTCTGTGTCGCAATGTCGCAAACAAGCTCTCTATCTGATTCAAGTAATCTCACCATGACAGGTATCACAGATTTCCAAAGAGTATGTTTCTGTTAATCTTAATGATCATCTTTCTAACTCTACCTCCACAGAAAGTCTACACTCTTCTCCTCCAGATTCCTGCAGGAAAAGTCTCCTCTTATGCCTCTCTTGCCAAAGCTCTCTCAACTGCTCCTCGAGCAGTTGGAGGAGCTTTGAGACGAAATCCTTATGCTCCGCAGGTTCCATGTCATCGAATTATCTGTGCTGATGGGGTAAGAAATTTTTATTAGTCCATTAACCTTGTGACCATATATTCTTCTCGGTGCTAATGAATTGGTCAAAAATAGGCAATCGGGGGGTTCAAGGGCGAAGCGCAGAATGCCCCGTCCGGCATTAATCAGAGTGAAAAGTTGGGATTGTTGAAGAATGAGGGAGTTGAGTTTGATGAGAATGGTCAATTAAAGGACGAAGACAGGTGGTGGGACGAGTTCCGTGTTTGAGCATCACCATCGTATGCGTACAATAATCTTCAAATAAGGAAAGGGAACGGAGAAGTACTTAAAAGCTAAATGCCATAGTTATCATAATCCGATGTTTTTAACTCATCCGTTTTGAAATCTACAATCTTGATTTCCAAGCCTCTCTTGTCATCTCGGTAAGAATGATACATCGAGCATCTCACGGACACGAGAGCAAGAAGGTAGACTCATGAGTATCTAGGAAATCTTTTATTTCTGGACGACCCATCCAAGGTAACATATATGTCGACAATGCTTGTTCTGAGGGTAGAGAACATTTGTCTCTAAATGAAGATCCGATCGTATCGCATGATAAATATGCATCACCCACGTAACTTCCAGCCCGGATAACATCGCAACATGACATCAGTACTGAGGCGGAATATTGATCGTTCATTCAAAGCTCTTCTGCCACCCCGGAAAGAATCTGCTCAAAGATACCTACTCCTTCTCTTCCCAATGCAGTCCCCACCCCCACTATCGACGCACCGACTTGACGCATCCTGCTGAAACCCGCGCTATCTTTTACACCTCCAACACCAATTATCTCTATACTCCTCATGTGCTCTAAAGGTGATGTATTTAGCATTCTCCGGATTGTTTTGACATTTCCTAATGCAATGGGATGTAATGCATCACCAGCCATTCCACCAATACCTTCACCATTTGAAGAACCCAGTGCAGGGTTGCCCAGGTCATCTATGATCAAACACGACCCGAGAGTGTTTGTTGTGGTAATGAATGATATGGCATTGTCTCCAGAAGGTAAGGCTCCATATTCCAGCGCTGAAATCAAATTCTTAAATTGTTCAGAATACGTGTACGGCGGCGTTTTGATGCCTACATGAATTCTGTCGACTGTTCCAGTTTTCATACTTTTTATGAATTTAATGTACGAGGCCATTGCTTCCCCATCATATGCAGGAGGTGGTTTTCCTACAATGTTAGGGCACGAAAGATTGATTTCCATCATAAGATTCAAATTGGCTTTTCCATGTTGTCGCAAAATATGCTCATAGCATTCACCAACCTCTTCAGCTGAGCCAGTCACGGAAATGATCCATGGTTTCGAAGTAAGCTGCTGAAGGCTTTTATCTTGCGCAAGCTCAAGAAGAATTTCCAGGTATGAGTCTAAAGATATAGGAGAATAACCGAGTGTGTTTAGGCTATTCGTTTCGCCTGGAATGACGTTACTTCGGCCCTCGGAAATTGAGGCGCTGGTGGAATTGGACTTAGGATCAAAGAAAGTATATTGGTGTAGTTGTGAGTTGTGTGGAAAAGGATTTAAAAGCGAAGTTCTGACCGTAACCGCACCGGTGTGAGGACAGCTGTAAAGGGCGAGGAGGTCGGATTTACTTGTTGCCCACTAGCGATGACAATGAGCTCCTAACATTCCATAGTACTTTTATAAGATTGGCACTTTCCACTTGCAAAGTACATCCAACTTATATCTTCTTAAGAAAGAGCACAAAAGCGTTATCAGTAACACCGTTGACGTAGTGCAATTCAAGACAGAACGGAAGTCTTCCGACTTTCTTTTACAGAAATGGAAATCAGTGATAAGGAGGTAGACTTACGGGATTGGCTGAGTTTATCAGTGCAGGCGAGATTCTCAAGGCATTTGTAGCTTGTTTGCTGGCCATGATTATTTTGATGGCTTTTTGGTTGTGATGATAGCATGGTTGGAATTTAAGTTACATATCGCTTAGTAATCAATGTCGGTGCAAGTAATTTCTAACTCCGGCTGGAGAATAGCTTCACAGATTAAACCCCATGTTTCGAAATGATCTCTTCTCTATTTCAATGATGTTTGATGATTAATATTTCTCTTTTCTGCGAGTCCCTCTGAGATTCAAGTTTCATTGACAGGCCCTTCTTTAGTTCCTCCCCTTCTTCTTTTAGGAAGATTGGTCCCTCTCATTGTGTTTCCCTTTTATCCCTCTAGCTCAGAAGCAAGACGGTCACCTTACTCTCTGCAAACCCTGATCAATTGCAGTGCGAGATACGATTCCCAAATCTTGTCTTCAGAAGAGTCGTTGAAAGGAATGCCATAGCCTGCGCCGAAATTCTTCCCTATGCCATGTTTGGTAATGCGAATGCCTTCACGCGAAGTTCCAGAGTACATATAGGCACCGCGCGGGCAACTCAACTCCTTGAAGCACGCTCAATCCTCTACGATCTTGAGCCCACATGTCATTGCGACCAGAATTTATGTTGGATATGGAATATTGGTGTTGAAACTATTGGCGTCTTCAGATGGAGATAATAAATGAATCGACACTTTGCTAAGAATAGGTCGTCGCTCGGAGACCATAATAGTCCACCGCAAAATGGTTGCAGATCCAGTGCGAATTACAAACTGCGTACTGAGCCAATATTTAGGAGCCCATCTAAAGGAAAGCCACAAAAATGTTGCAAGCGGACCTCCCAAAGAACCCAACTCGGCTGTCGCATTCTCACGATTAGTCACCCAAAGTGCTGAGACTCGACAGAGAGAGAACGGGAACAATTCAGGTTGTACAGCGGAAGCTACAAACCCAGAAAATCACTCTCATCTCACGGTACTTGGCATGAACAATTTATATTGTTATGATTCGCAAGAACCTCTACCGCCTAGGGAGAGGGAAGCAAAATTTACTCAAAACATTCACGTAGGTGCCTCCAGGAAGTTTTGAAGTTTTGGAAGAACAAAGTGGTCAAGGTGACATCATAAATGTTTAAAGGGACGAGAAGCGTGTGCGCCTTCCCATTAAAAAGTAATGGAGATGAGTCCTGATGCTATGGTAGACGTATGAAAATCCTCCTAATCTTGAGAGCATTCTGTCATTTCATGTACGACCCATCCTGATCATATGCCGTCTATCAAGCGATAGTACTGTGTCTTATACCCTAAATGTAATTCAGTCATGAGTTGACACATTTCCCCTGCATTTGAGTTGACTGCCTTCTCAGGAACTTTGCACATTAACATGTGGAAATGCCGTCAAACCGCCCTGATTATGTTTGCTAACTTATTGAAATGTTTCCTACTGCAATGAAGCACTGACACGTACCATTCTGCCACAACCTTATGCAGCATTGCGGGTCATGACAAGCATTCCAAAGTGCAGACAAGAGTGGGCCATGCCCACAATGGGAGTATGAATACCCCAAAGCGATCCTTTCCCCAGACTTGAAGTATGGATCGATTAATACCAGACCACTACGCAACTCTTGGAATTTCACACAATGCTGTTGCGCAAGATATAAAGAATGCTTTCTTCGCTTTGGCTAAAACCTACCACCCTGATAAAAATAATGGTGGGCCAACGAAGGAATTCATAAAGGTTGACTATTTTTCGTCTAACAATAGGAGAACCCAAAAGAGATCTTAGTGCTGATTTATTGAAAGGTCAGAACTGCGTACGAAGTGTTATCTGATAAAGATCAGCGAAGGGTTTACGATCGTCAGTATGAGAAAGTAATAAGTAACGCGGGATCTCAAACATCAAAGGCATCGGGTAACTATACTTACGAAGGGAAGCGAGAAAGACGCTATTCCTATAGGAAGGGATCGAGCGAAAGCGAGTCTGCAAAGAATGCGGAAGCAAAAGAGGCAGAACATAAAAGAAAGGTGGAGGAAGATAATGCCAGGAGAGCAAGCGAATCATTGCATTCTCTCATGAAAGAGTTGGAGCGAATTTCTGGGCGTTTCGAAAGAAAGGAATATTGATTAGGAAGTCTACGTTAAGACGGCTACTGGATAAAATGATGGAGGGTAGAAGATCTGGAAAAGCTCATGACAACATGAGAGCCATACAATCTTCGAGGTCACTGGGTGGAATAGGTCGACTGCGGGTGGAACACGACAAATTGTCAGAAAATCGTATTTCGAGACGCAACAGATCTCTGAAAGCATAGTCTTTTTGTTTCCCCGGAAGAAAGCCCAGTAAATATTCGAACCTCTCATTTAACTTGGGTTCAATTACTTGCACTTCGCGTCTTTCAGAATGCGGCATTGAATCTTTCGCGTCAAAAGAGAGCCTTGACGAACTTATTGGAGCCATGGGAAACAGAATGCTTAAAATGGATTGGATAGCTATAGCCCAATAGCGGATAGGGAAGTTATAATATAATATTGGAGAAGGAAACTCGGGTTACGTCCAAGACATTGGGCGTGAACTTTTGTGAAAGCAGCCGTGTGTTTGGGATCTCCAGTGAGATACGTCATTGAAGGGCATATTCTTTTTGCTTTTTCAGCGTATGCACCCATAGTTATTTTCTATTATTCTTGCTCTGCGTTGGCGCACAATCTCGAAGCCCCATATTGGCCACGTCTTTCATCGATGTATTCCGATTTCCCACTTAACCAATCTTCTCTATTTTTTCAAATCTCGACACTTCATGTTTTTTTGTAGCTATAGATTTCTAATTCCATGAAAAACTTCGCCCCGCTGAAAACTTAAGTCTATTTGTCCGGACACTGGGCTCAAAATCCGCACACAAGGGTGTCGTTGGAATCGGACTTCCCCATCACAAAGCTCCGACATATCAGCCCCATTTACAAAGTACGTCTTCTGTACTAAATTTTACACTGATACTCAGTATCACGTCCCAGCCTTACCGGTATATCTCACAATTACTTGGCACACGCATGGACGCGCAATCAATATTTTCTTATCCATCCATATCGTTGCGATCGTTCACAAAAAACACCACATGAGCTCGATAAATACCAAATTCACTTGGCTGAATCGACTGACTCTACAACTCAAACTTCCATCAAACTTCTGACAAGAGCATTGACCGTCCGGGATCTTTATGAAAATGATGAATTGGGAATCTGGCATACTAAAAACCACGCACGTCCTGTAGATCTATCGGGTTATCAGAGGATGTCTGAGATTACCGCTTTTTAAGAACACATCAAAGTTTTGATTGCACGTCTATGATGCTAAATCTATGTGTAAAGCTGTAATTGTACTACCAATACGAAGGCGCGGCAAGGTAAGCTTAGATGCGGGATCTGTTTCAACTGCAATTGTTTATTCTAATTGATTTTGGTTGGTTGAACTTGCATATGGAATCAAGCTGCGGACGCCATTTCGTAAGCAGTTTGTAGGAATTCCTTTTATTATGATCTTGCTTCTTCGGCGTACTCAAACATATTCAATGTTAAAACCCCGGTGTCCCCCATATTGAAAAATGACTTTTCCTTTGATCCAATATTGATATCGATACTGTGATGAACTATTTTTGAATATTCAACATGAAAGTAACTAATTTTGTCTCGTCCCTAGCCTCGATCATAAGCATCGGTATGTACCACTGGAAGCCTGACTGGAGTAGAGATTACTGACCCACATCGTAGTCCCCACTGCTTATTCTCTCGCAACATATTCCGCTACTTCTGGTGGTCCCTCTTACTCTGTTGGGATCTCTTCAAGTAATTCAAACAATGTCTACTTTCAACTCACGGCACCAACCTCATATCAATGGGTTGCTCTTGGCATCGGTTCCCAAATGTCCGGAAGTACCATCTTCGTTATGTATGCTGATGGTACCGGCAATGTGACACTGTCCCCTCGAAAAGGAACCGGGCAAGTCGAGCCAAAGTATGATAGTAGCATAAGCGTCGAATTACTTTCCGGGAGTGGTATTGCGGATGGAAAGATGGTTGCCAACGTCCTCTGCACAAGTTGTAGTTCTAAACTATCATCCACAACATCCACATCATCAAATTGGATAGCCGCATGGAATTCCGGTTCTGCTCTTGATACTACTGATACTTCGACATCGATTAAGCAACATTCAGGATCAAACCATAAGTCATTCACTTTCGATCTGTCGCAAGCTCAGTTGGAATCTGATACCAATCCTTTCACTTCAACTTCTGCAGCTACGACTGCTCCTAGTGGTAACTCCACGGATTCGTCAAGTTCTTCTAGCTCTTCTAGCTCCAGTGGACTTTCTCCCGTCCAATCATACGATATGGCACATGGAATCATCATGGGAATAACCGTGGTTTTACTATTTCCCCTCGGCGCCCTTTCCATGCGCGTTTTCGGTCGACCATGGCTCCACGCCATTCTACAAATCCTATCCTTTTCCTTCTTGATTGTAGGTCTAGGCTTAGGAATCAAACTTGCAGGATTAAAATATGGCTCATTTGGCGAATCAACAACACTTGCAAAACGCATTGTTATTGATGAAATCACAAAGAGACAGTTTGGAAATTTTGGAAGTAGCACGTTTACGGGTACGCCTTCTTGGGCTACTGCCACGGGCACTTATACGGGGGGATTTGGTCGTCCCACTTCGACTTCGGATTCTGGGTCTGGATCTAGTTCTGACTCAGGATCATCGGGTTCTGGGACCGCAGCCGTCACGGATGCGGCTGTTACTCCATCTTTAGGAAAGACTGTAAGTTTCTTCATTTCACTTTTTTTCTCGAAAATTTCCCGGCTCACGATTTATAGATATCAAATACAACCCATATGATCTTCGGTATTATATTAGTAATTTTGTTTTTCATACAACCATTTCTCGGACTCATCCACCACTGGAGATACATGCGAGCTCAACGACGAGGAATGTTTGGACATATCCATTTATGGTACGGTAGGATATTAATTGTCCTCGCTGTGATTAATGGTGGATTGGGATTGCAGTTGGCTGCCAATACACGGAACGGAGAAGTAGCTTATGCAGTTGTCGCTGCATTTATGGGAGCGTTCTATATTGGCGTTGTGATTCTCACTTCGATGAGAAAGAAAAGGTTGAACAGAAATGGGTCAAAATTCTAAGCGCGCAATTTACGTGGTAGAAAATTGAGGATTCGGTATGGAGCGGGTTTAATGAGCATCGTACGAGAAATGAAAGAATGATTTTACGCATGTTTAAGGAATTATGATTATATTTGTTCGAATTTTTGAATGTGTGACTACCAATAAACCGATGACAACGGAGCGATTCCTCGACTTGTACTTCGCAATGTCTTCTGTCCGTGACTTTCATGGATATGGGTATAAAGTCCGGACAAATAACAGTAGAAGTTCTTGGAAATTACTCCATGATGGGCACTTTCATCCATTCACTCCTTATCTTCCCATACAATAGATGATGAACCTTGAACCATGAAACTCCCCGGCCTTCCTATACACTAATCTCGTCCCATACACGAGGCCAGAACCAGCTCCTACAGCTCTCCAGTGGACTCGAAAGCTGACACCTGCAACTTCATCGGGGTAAAGCGTCCAAAAGTGATTTTTGTATAAATTCGCCATTTCTGGGCAGAGAGCTAACTCATGTCCAAGTGGCGAGTAGATTCTCATCGAAATTCCAATCCAATGAATTTAGCAAATCAAAATCCGCAATCATAGGTGGGAAATTCATCGCTTCCTCTAACGATCCGGGCTGGAAATAGGTTGCAGTAGCGCCTTGATCTTGCATAACATCACCATTAATATTGTTGTATGGGGTATCAGAATCATTTATAGGGCCGTTGCAATTGGTATCTGAGACTATTTGGGAATTAGAGTTGAAGAAATTGGAACGAGAAAGGTGGAAAGGTGGGATTGGGGAAACTTGCTAGTTTTTACAGTCGCAGGAGGATAAATTGTTTTTCTCCAACGTAGAAAGCAATCATGAACATGGCTTATAGACATTCTAGATTGAATTTTAATATCTATAGGGGAAAAGTCCTCGCGTCTTCGGTTCAGATCCCCCGACCCAGCACTCCTCCACATTCTGGCGAGTGCTTCAGCGATGCGATCCGAGAAGTCATTTGTAGCTAAACTCGTGGATCTCAATGCCAAGATCGCGGCATTGAAGAGAGATCTCCCTTGTGTGCTATCGAATTGCATGGCATATGTACTGTTCAAGATCTTTAAGAGGACACATGATGCGCATATCAAATTTTTGAGAATGTAATACGAGCAGTAAGGAAGTATTGCTTCGGAATGAAGATCGTAGTCGAGAAGTGCTTGAATAAATCTTGTAGCAGAATTATACGCCGAAGAAAGGGCAGCTAAGTGGTTTGGTGAGAATTCGGGGACATAAAATGCAAAGGTGTGCAAATGAAGTCGAGCAGCAAGCAAGTATAATTTATTAAGTGCTAGAATTGTGAGTCGTGTGGATAAGAAAAAATTGTTGCCAAAGAAGGTACTTACATGAGAACGTAACACTCTCGGACTCTAATTGTTGATATTGATGTTCGAGCATGTTAGTCGTTGAAATTTGTTCATCGATATTGGATAAGACTCCTGTTACTTCGGAGCTATTTCCATATAATGTTTTCGAGACTTTCTGACAAAACTTCTCAATCTTCAATCGTTGTTTGATGCCTGGTGGAAGGATTTCGGAATCTTGTTCAAGGCCATCTCCAAGTCCCCAATCATAAATGGTTATTGTAGGTTGGCCATTTGCAGTCGAAACACTGGATTTTATGTTAGTTTTTCAATCTGTGATAATGGGATTAGAGCCAAACCTTTGAGAGACAATATTACATAAAGCCCACGTCAATTTCCTATCACTCAATTCAGCTTCTGAGACATCTCTTGTCTGCTTAAGAAAATCTTGTGCATGGCGCGGTCGATGCATTCCAGTTTGGAGAGAAATCTGCATCATAATTCCACTCAACATCCAGGTCGGATCTAATTCACTCAGTCCCATAGTAGCTGAAGCTTTATCATTTCTACTCTTGGTAAAGCCTCGTATTAAAGGTACAGGCCAAGTACATAACAATGCCAGAGCTTTTATAGATGATGCTCTTTGAGGCATATCAGATATAGAGTTCCACAAAGATTTCATATATGCTTTCGACAAGTTGAGTACCAAGGTAGGATCTTGGGGGTAACGTCTAGCTGATACAAGAACGATCCCCCATCCAAGTACTGGGTCTTGAGCAAAGGTCTGATCACATGTTTGAGTTGGATCCAGAATGGGACATATATGATGATATCGCGAAAAGTACCTGCATGGAAAAAATGAGCGTGAGTTCCGAGGCAGCTACAACATGAAGAGAGACTCAACTGATCGAACAGAAAAGAAAGTTGTTCACCGGTTACTAAGATATCATCAATCCTTTGATCTTTTGGTTTCGAGTCTGTAGAAGACGATGCGTTGTTTTCCTTTCCAAAATTATCAGGAGAATTTGCTACATCAAGTAGTGCTGCTTGTTTTGCGACCAATTCTTTTAGCTCCTCTATTTCCTTCTGCATTTCCGCATGTTTGCTGCATGCTTATCAGTACTATATCGCTCAAATGTGAGTTATGATATTGACATACTGTCTCTTTGCCACTCTCTTGAAATCAGAGTCTAATTTGCATTCGATGCCAAGACGTGTACATCTACAACAAGGCTTGAATGGGTCCTTTTCAACATTACAACCAAGCTAGGGGTATGAGTCAGTAAAATAAATACACCGGATGTCGCGGTCACTTACTTTCTGCTGCCGGCATTCATTACATGACTTTATAGAGTTTGGTATCTTGTGTGGTCGCTCCATTTGGTCACGAGATCTTTTTCCAATGCTCGTGTGAGATATCGTATCATCGGAATGAGGATGATCTCCGTCATCTTTGATGCTATTAGGGGTCATATTTCATCGGTCCTTTGGTTCCTCCTATTAGGTAAATCGTCCGACGTCGTACAGGGAATTGAGCAGATTGCATTCTGATGTTGAACATTGAGAAACGTCAGATGAAAAGTCAAGTGAATGTAGCTTGAAGAACGGTTGTGGCGCAAATATTTGCATTAGTCATAATTTAGTCTGTGGCTGAAGATTTACTGGGCTTAATTGACGAATTACAGGGCTTGACTCTATAACAAGCACTGAACTCCGCTAGTCCACTATCAGCTCCCCTGTTGTGGGGGATCGTCTGGAACATACATTTCATTGTCCATAAGCTGGGATTAGTTTCGAGTTTCATCACTCAGAAAGACAAGTAGCCGATATATCATGGAACGAAACACTTGTTCAAGCTGACATTGATGATGCATTGCAAGAATTGAAAGCCTGGGCGAGATTTCTGTGTTTGTGAATACTACTATGAGCATAATGAACATCTCTTCTTTTACTTGGGTATATTAGTAGCATGCGAAGCCTTGTTTCAAAAGCGATGACAGCGATTTCCGGAATAAGCTTCATCCATTCTCTTCACAAGAGATTACTTTTGAAGCGAAGCCCAATTGAGCTCTTCATAAGTCTTCGAATGCTGACGGTAAGAAATGGACTCGGAGCTATCTCTGATAGGGAAGGTGTGACTATCATCTAGAGACGACGATCTTTGTCACACTTGCTGATAACTTCTTCCCTTGCTAACACAAAACTTCTTTGACACTGTCTTCGCGTTACACTTAGGTCAATAAGCTTACAAGATGTTGATCCAAAGCGTCCTAGTCACTGGTGGTCTCGGCTTTGTCGGCTCAGCCATTGTCGATGCACTACACAAAAAGTACCCTGCTAGTTTAATCAAAATCTTGGACATTAGTGAAGATACCCTCGGATGGAATAATATGTCGAAATACCCACCAAACATCAGTTTTGTGGCATGCGATATTCTAGATACGGAAAAGCTAAGAGGTGTCCTTCGCCACACCAAGCCAGATGTCGTTATTCACACGGCCGGAATAGTTCCTCCGTTGAGCGAAAGATATCATCGCAGGATAGAAGAGCAAATACTAAATGTGAATGTCGAGGGAACTCGTAATGTCTTGAATGCCACGAGAGATGCTGGGGTAGGTGCATTTGTTTACACAAGTAGCTGTTGCTCTGTGGTTGATGATTGGGCGCATCCGTATCCGAATATTGATGAACGATGGCCGACGGCAATAAGGTCATCGATCTATGGCGAATCAAAGGTAGTAAAGTCTCGAGATGAGAAGTCAATCTACTAATCCGAATGAAAGGCAAAGGCAGAGAAAATTGTTCTAGCAGCGAATTCCACCACATTCTCAACATGCATCCTTCGTCCGTCAGTCATCATGGGCCCGGGTGACAAACAGCTTGTTCCACCTATACACGCCTGTATAGCAAAAGGAGAGACCCCATTCATTATTGGATCAGCCGATAATCTCTGGGATATAACCTACGTTACAAATGTCGCGGATGCTCATGTGCTTGCGGCTGAAAATCTCCACTCGAACACACCAACCGCTGCTGGTGAGATCTTTTTTATACAAAACAACACGCCAATCACATTCCGAGATTTTAGCATAGCTGTATGGAAAGAGTTTGGACATATTCCGCCTTATGAAGTAACTATACCGCAAGGTTTGGCTTGGGTAGCCGGCCTTTTGGCAGAAGCTGCCTCGTGGTTGAGTGGGTCGAAAGAACCTACTTTGAGTAGAGGCAGTGTGAGCGATGCTTGTGCTGTTAGATATGCGAATGGTGAAAAGGCGACACGAATCCTGGGATACGAGGCAAAGTTAGGTTTAGAGGAAGGCATCCGCTTGAGTTGTGAGGCGTATAGGAAGAGACTTGCGAACCAAGAGAAAGAGGAATGACGCATAGTAACTGTTGATTGCAGCTCATCGTTAAGCTTAGAGACATTGAGGATAAGAACGGTGGCATAAAAGTTAGGAATGTAGATATGAATGGTAATGGTTGTTGAATCTAGGAATTGATATAAGTACAATACATTGAGCTCCGGCAATTACGTCAAGATATTCCACTTCACCTGACAAGCTAATGATCTCGTGCTCAGCTCCAGATATCGGTTCATAACCTCTACAAATCAATCTAATACAACAATCTTTCATTTTGCCCTCTGTATCTCTTGTATTGTTATATGTCGCATAGAGGACCGTCATGCGGCTTTTGCATCTTCGGGTCAAGTAAAACCATTTTTACGCGTCTCACAGGCCAATTTATGTAATGAAGAAGCTTCTGAATTCAAACTTCCTTTCAATGCATCGCTCTTCTTACTGCAGGGTCTCTGCGAAGCAAATTGTTGCAGCCCGCCAGCATTTAGATTGTGCTTTGCGTAGACGCAAATTGTTGATATGGACTGCACCCAGACGCGTTTTACGAACACTCTTAGTTATGTTCACAAATCTGTGGTTTGATTACTGATTGAAGCCAACAGCTATTCGATTAAGTGATGTATCTTTTGGGCCGCCCTCAGCGAATACTATAAATTTTTTGCGAGCGATATTGTTATCGATTACGAATACGGTGCATACACTGTGGGTTCAGGGAAATCAACGGCAATCTGACCCTGGAGTGAGCTCCACAAAACAAGCTCAGAAACCAAACCTTTTCTCAACGTCGCGAAAGATAATTAATAGAGATGGTTCATCCTTCATATCATGTCCTCGGATTCTGCACAGTATGAACCGTAATGGAGATAAATATGAAGTCATAATTCTAGTTCCCAGACCACGGTTATTGAGCTGACGAATGTGTCCACCACGAGTGAAGTACTTGCACATTCTCAAGTATAACCTGATGACAAGTCTAGCTTTTACGATTGGCATCGAGCATCAAACATAACCCGTAGAATCTTGTGAGTTCCAGGTGAGAACTTGCTCTTTTAAGCGTGGCGAATACCAGTCTCGAGTCTCGAATATGGTTTAGGGTCAAGAATTAAGCCACGGAGCTCCATGACTTCTAAGATACAGTGGAAATTTGTTCACCTCACAAGGGAAAGAGATGGAAAAAGATCGATACGAAGAGACCAGTGCTGGAAAGATCAGGCAATTGATTGAATCAAATAGAGATTTCACTAAATGGCATGGCCAATTCACAATTTTCAAGCCCTCTTAAATTTGGTGTAATTCCATCACTTGCAAGTCATCGCCGGTAAGGCCATTTCCCGACACTCAAGAAAAGATTAATAGTATTTACAACAGTATTTACAAGAAATTATTTACAGAGCCACACAAACCACCCAAATCTCCAAAAATAATCGCCAATCCCCCCTATCAACTACTGCCAAACCTGAACATAATTGACCAGCCAATAAGCATTAGTGAATGCACTAGGGTTCTGCGCAACATAAGCCTGACAAGTCGAAGCTGCACTAGCACAAGAGCCTGAAGACCAAACAGATCCTGCCCACGTTCCACAGAAAGTGGTATCAAAGACGATATTCTGACTTGCAAAAGACTTGTCAAAATTACAACCACTACCACTAAGGGTTGCCAAGGGGGTTCCCCAAGAGCTGACATCGATATCTTTGGCAGTGATATCGGCTGGGATAGAACCTCGAGGCCAGAACCAGACGTAAATGCCAGTAGAAGCCCATTGCATCGCATACACACCACCACCGATTGCATTGAAGCCGGTGCCATAATTCTGGGTGTTCTGATATCTGTGGTTAGTACATCCAAAACTTCGTGATTAGATGCTTGTTGACATACCGATGTAGCAACACCGCATCCAGTACCCGCGTTGTCTTGATTACAATTTGAAGTAATAGTGGTCGTTCCACTCTGTGAATTTGCGTTGCTGACTGTACAGCCAGCGGCGGTGTGAAGTGTTATCGTATTAGTTGCGCCAAGGTTGACTCCCTCGATGATATCGATCTCTCTGGATATTCTTTAGCAATCTCATTGCCAGTTTGGAGATACTGAAGACTAACCCACTATTTGGCCAATTCGGACCAAACATCCAAAATGCAGGCCATATACCGCAAACGCCACCCGGCATATGCTCGATATCTGCTATGAAGACGCCTTATTTGGTCAGCTTTCTCTCTGTCTATGTGGAGCGTCTTCATACCTTCACCCCATGCTTGGTTGCTGGTTAATCGCACACTTTCTCGTCCTCCACTTGGATTAAGTGTCGTATGATCCACTCCCAAGTATACCTGATTGTTTGCTGTGGATACTAGACCAGCTTCTTCAGCAGCAGCGAGTGGTTCATATACCACATATCCTGCTGTTGGATCAGCTGCGGTGAAGAATGTGAAATCATTGAAGAAGTTAGCTGCGTTGTATGTGGCTGCGAGGAAATATTGGGCATTTGAAGTAGTAAGTATCGAAAGGAAGCAAATCCCAAGTGACAAGGCGGATTTTAAGTTCATCATGATGACTTTGGGATTGAAAAGAACTATATACAAGAAGTAAGAATAATGACGACCAGGCATTTTCCTCCAAGCTCCATGTCTATGGTTTTTATACATCTTCTCTGCCTCTTTTCGCCTTCCCCATGCTCAAATCAATAACGCGACAAAATCAAATGATAGCCATGATACACTCACTCATTTGCTTGAATCCAGATTCCATGAGATGAGGTTACAAGGGACCATCAATACCAGCACCAAGCATTCGGTCCTTCTTGCGCGGCTCTTCAGCATGCCACTATCATTAAAATTCACATGACAATTCTTTGATCATCGGAGATTAAACTCAAATCACTTGTACAAGAGGAAAGTCAACGCCTACGCGTCCAAATCGCCTGATGTTACATTCTATATCTTGTGAAGGATCTTTCCAGACTTCACATGCATGAAAAAGGAGAACCGAATTTTTACGCAAAGGATATTTGCCTTTTCTTATTCACTTTGCTCGGAGAAAAAGAGTTTATTTGCAAGCGGGATTACCGCAATTCCAAAGATCTTGTCGCCATCTATCTCTGTACCACATGAGCTATAGACATGTAGTTACAAGGCTGCATGACTAAAAATTCTACCGAGAGGATTCAGCCGGAATAGAAAGCTTGTGTAAGGATAGTAACAACACTTCCATGTACACATCTCCTCTCACTACCATTGCATTTTGAGATGATTCGCGAATCACGGAGATTACTCGTCCCAGAGTCAATACTCCCAACTATCACAAAGCTTCTAGATTGGTGGGCTTCCTGAAAGAGAATTTCGCACTTGCGACAGTCCCCTGTTCCATTCTCTATCTGCCTTGTGATTTCCGGGGGAGACAGGGGGAAGTGAACGCCTTCAGGGGTAAGGAAACTTCTAGCCGCCTGACATATCCGGGGTAGCTAAGTAGATCTGCAAGGTTGTTTCTACCTCTACACATGCCGAAGCTGATTTTCTAATAATCTCCAACCCGGGGCTTTGAAAAGATCGATCTCCAGGTACTGTAGAACCTTGATGCTTAAATTTATAGTTGTTTTAAAAGGCCGACGAGAGATTACATGTGTTTGAGCAATAAAATGGTAACGTTACACATTCCTTATATTGACCAATCCGACATCGACTTACACTTGCATCGGCCTGAATGACAACGTCAACCATATCACATTGTGGCCTCTCATATCTACCTCATAGATGGAAGGTGTCTTCATGGAACTTTTTTTCAATGTCTTTTATTACGCTACAAAACTCATCATCTACTACCTCGCCAAACAAATTATAGAGACTTCCTAACATGTGGAATTATCTGGCTTCAATATCCGCTTCTAAACTCAAGCATGGGAAATCTATCCCCCCCTTGAAGTATTCAGAGACTTCATCCCATCCCATCCCATGCATTATTCTTATATCCAGCGCTCTTTCCTGTATGCTGGCTTTACATCAGTCAGCCCAATAATGAGAGTGAATTCCCTACCTAGGTATACAGTCACTTTTCTCAATAAAAGATTTAGCTGTCTATCTCTGCAGGAAATCTGCAAGCGTTCAATCGCTTTCCAGGGTAATGTAGGGAGTAATGATCAACTTATAAATTCGATATTACTAGTTTCGAATCACTTGTTAGAAGGCCGGAAGTACAATCTTGAAGATATTAATATAATGCCAAAATTGCCTATATCAACTAGCTGCCGTTACTTTGGAGTTCTACCTGATGTGCAGATATTCGATGAAACAAGCAAACACATTTAAGCTCCAAGTTTTTTCAGTCATGAAATCATAATCATCACTATTAAAAGCCGAGATTATTCTTTGGTCATTTAAGTCATTTACATCAAAGTTTTAACTTCAAGCTACCTGATTTCCCACGCAAAAGATATTTCCCACCCAACCCGCAAATCCCGCATCATATATACAAGTTTTTAAAGTATCCGGCCATTTAATTCATCAACATCATAAACATTTACCACCAATCACCGTGGTTGTGCATAGCGCTAGCAACCTTGACGAATCCAGCAATGTTGGAACCAGCAACCAAAGATGGGTATTCGCCATCCTTTGCCTCGACGTACTTCTTGGCGGTCTCCAATCCATTCTCGAATGCGTTCTTCATGATGTCCTTGAGCTTCTCATCAACCTCCTCTTGAGTCCAGCTGATACGAGCACTGTTTTGTGCCATCTCAAGACCGGAAACAGCGACACCACCAGCGTTGGCAGCCTTTCCTGGTGCGTACCAGATGGCCTCACCCTTCTTCTCCTTGCGCTCAGCCTCGAAGACATCGATGGCCTCTTGTGTGCAACCCATGTTGGATCCTTCAGCAATGTATCTAGCACCGCTGGCAACGAGAGACTCAGCCTCTTCCTTGCTGACTTCGTTTTGGGTAGCACATGGAAGTGCAACATCGACCTTGACGTGGGTCCAAGGTCTGGCACCCTCGATGTACTTGTATTTTCCTCCGTGTTCGAAAGCGGTAAGAGATTGTCTCTTGAGTTTCAACTCGGCAATCTTTCCAATGTCTTCTGGGGTGAAGTATGCATCTCCTTCGGCGATCAAAGAACCTTGAGAATCGGAGAGGGATACAACGGTGGCACCAAGCTCAATACACTTGAGAGCGGCGTATTGAGCAACGTTTCCGGATCCGGAGATGGCAACGCGCTTTCCTTGGAATGAACCTTGACCAGCATATTGGATCATGTGGGCGACGTAGTAGACGAGACCGTAACCGGTAGCCTCAGGTCTGATCAAAGATCCACCCCAGCTTCCTCCCTTTCCAGTAAGAACACCCTCCCATTTGTTTTGGATAGCCTTGTAGGCACCGAAGAGGAAACCGATTTCTCTTCCTCCAACGTTGATGTCACCAGCTGGGACATCGGTGTCGGCTCCAATGTGCTTGCTCAATTCGCGCATGAAAGAAACGCAGAATCTGCGGATTTCGTTGTCGGATTTGCCTTTTGGGTCGAAGTCGGCTCCTCCCTTACCACCTCCAATGTTCACTGTTCAGAATAATCGTCAGAATATAGTTCTTGATTTATATCCGCTTTCGTCGAAAGGAAGATTTGTGAATAGTTTAGACTTACATCCAGTCAAAGCGTTCTTGAAGATTTGCTCGAAACCCAAGAACTTCAAAACACTGAGATTGACGGTAGGGTGAAATCTCAATCCTCCCTTGTATGGTCCGAGAGCGCTGTTGAATTGCACACGGTATCCGCGGTTTACTTGGACTTGGTTCTTGTCATCTTCCCAGACGACACGGAATTGGATGACTCTTTCTGGGATGGAAACGATCTTGAGGGCAGTACGGTATTCTGGGTTCTTCTCGAAAAGAGTGGAGTTCTCAAGAGTTGAGGCAAGCTCTGAAGAAATGTGTGTTAGTTATTTGTTGACATGTGAAGGCGCACAAGGAGGGACAAACCATTGTAAGCTTGCTCGAACTCAGGCTCAGATGGAAGGTTAGACATGATTATTATTGTGGTTGTTTGGGTATCAAATGAAGAAATCGGCAATATGAACGGGAAGTGAAAAAGGAGAATAGAAGTTGGTAGATTGAGTAAAGCAACCGGCAAGACTGAAGGGAAGAGAGACCTTTTTGTATCGAGGTGGGGTGGATTAGAGTGAACGAACTAGTAATACTTTGGTGCCGGTTCAGGACCCATTGAATATTCGATGAGATGTGCTAATAAATTGTCTAGCTAGGTGAAGGCTTGTATGTGCATCCATGCCTCCAGTATTTTTTTGTGGCTCCGATATTGGAGGTTCGGATAGAGGGGAGGAGGGGTGAAAAAAGTAATGAAGTTGGATGACTTGATAAAGATTTTCCAATTGCATTCTTCCTGTCAAATCAATGTGTCTCACTCAATCTCTTGCATAATTGTGTTTACTGTGAAAATGATCGTCTGTACCGTGAAAATTCTCGTTCTGTGGGCGGAATTGCATGTTCCATGAGAAAATTGAAGAAAATCTGATACATGACGTGACCCCCTCCACGCCGTGATCGGTCGCATCGTTACATTGCATATTGTATGGCTGAAGCTTTCATCCCACTTGATATTTGGTGTATCTGCGTGGGACAATGGAGATATGTCGAAATATCGAATCTAATTTGATCCTTTGCTTTATCCACCCCCGTTAACCTAACCAAAATTAGGATAGTCTCAGGAAGTCTACCCTTTCCTTCTCTCCTCTTCTCTGGATCTTTGCTTTTACTGGATACCTGAAAAATCCCGACAACGGAAAATCATCCCGTTTTGAAGATTATTCAACTCCAACTGAAAGAAGAGAAGGAGAGAGGTTGGAATCGACCAATGACATGTTATATACGGTGTCACCGATGAATCAAATAGAAATTCTTATCGTACATCTCCTATTGGTCAATACGCATATAGATTAACAGCCCAAGCTTTCACGTACCCGGAATCTTGCATTAGCATGCTCGGCAAACTTTTTCTAAATGCAATGTTGAGGCATGTACGTATGGCGCATGCAAAGATCCCTAGCCACGCTGGGGTAACTATCAAGGATAATTAACTCTTTGATGAAGATGTGAGATGGAAAAATGAAAAGCCCCGCGCATCCAAAACCAGGCAGTCAGGCTCGCCAGGATAAAGATGTTACAATACATTTCCCCGAGAGTTCCCAGTCTTCCTACATGTCCCGAAGTCTTGGAACTGGACCCATGAAATTATTTGGTAATACTTCATTTTGTTCCTGCAGAAGCGTAACAACTTCACTGTGCCACCTCACCCTCATGTGGTTTTTCTTGCGGCAATCGCTTACCTCGACTCAACACTTCGTAAAGCATTACAATATATCCGATGAAGGTGGCTCAAGGTGGATGCCAATGTTTCGAGTGTTCTTGGTGAAGATAGGAACAAAGATTTGTCAAAGTTGTGATGAATACTTTCGTCAATGGGAATTTTTCCGGTATCGGATGAGGGGTAATTCATGAGGGGAGATGGGGAGATGCGGCGTGGTAAATATTATAGGAATCCCCCGAAAATAGAACAAGGACATTTCAGTCTCGACTCAATTTTTGAATTCAAACTCACAAAGTCACGGAGATACTGCATTCTATATATAGGACGAGCCCAATTCAATAATTGGTCGCAACTTTCATCGATGTTTGGTGTATAGTGAGCCAAGAAGTGATGAAGGGGCTTTAGCGATTATTTCAGTGTGGGAGATGAAGACATAGCAGAATGCTTCAGTTCTTCGGGAGAAGGTAAAACTGGGTTGAGAAGACAAGATTCCTGAGATGGTTCACTTTGCGATCATGAATACTGCATTTAAAATCTGTTTCATTCAATACTAATTAATTCAATTAATCTGCATCAGTAGGATCCCAATCTGTCACCAAATATTCATCTAAGCTATCCATTTCTTTCATATCTCCATCCTCAATCTCAAAGCCATCGACATCGCCGTTTGAAATGATTCTTTCCTTGGTTACACTCTTCGGCAGTGGCACATAACCATGCTGTAAAGACCATTTTACCAATAATTGTGCGGGGCTGCACGAATATTTCTTCGATAAAGAGACAATCTTAGGATGCTTCATTCGTAATGCTCGAGCCAAAGGTGCGTACGCTTCAACTACGATACCGTTCGATTGACAGAACGAAGTAATGTCGGTTCGAGTATTGAATGGGTGGACTTCGACTTGATTCACGGCGGGGATTATTCGTGGCTTTGAATCGAGTATTTCTTGCAACTATTGGGAAGAAAATATAAGCCTCGTGTCTGCGACTAAACGGAGAGGAATTGTACAATATTTAGAAGATGGAGCCGAGAGATACACCGACCAAATCCAGGACTTTAGAAACGATCGAGAGGAACTATTCAAATGCGTTCTTGGAGTTTATGAAAAAAGAACCTGGAGAAGGGGAAACTTACATGTTTTACACCATAATTACTCACACCACCAGCCCTCACCTCTCCATCCGCAATAGCATCCTCTACCGCTCTCCAACATTCCAGTCTACGCTTTTTTCCACCATACGGACTATGCAATAGATATAAATCAATATAATCCAAACCACTTCTCTTCAAACTATCCTTTACAGCTTTCCTTGTAGCATCATAGCTTGTGTTTGTTTTCAATTTTGTCGTGAACCATAAATCCTCTCTTTTGACATTTTTGTTGGCACTCAAATATTTGTTCATTGCTGAACCGACTTGTGCCTCGTTCGCATACCATTCAGCAGAATCGAATGCAAGATATCCTGCTGCGAGAGCGGTTGATACGGCGGTTTCGGTTTCTCGTCCAGAGGTCATGTAAACACCGAGATGGATACGGGGCATTTGTACGCCATTGTTGAGGGCGATAGTCTTGCTTAAAGAAGATGGGCTAGGCATGTTGATATATGTATAAGTTATATGTGAAGAGGGCGTGAGTTCTAGTAGATTTGGAGGTGTCGGAGATACTTAAACATTGAACATGAGGGGGATAAATATAAAGCGGTCAGACATGGCAAAATCTATCCGCCAGAAACATTATCGATGACGTCGACTCATTTGATCTCCTTCCTTACCTGGAAATCACACTTGAAAATAACAACTTCAGCTGGTCTGGTATTCACATAACGTTAACGAAATCACGATATAAAAAGATAATACATTCCCTCTTACGATACTCGATTCACGTCAAATAAAAACATTAATTAACTTCAACATGCCAGACCAAGCATCCATAAACCGATCTCTCAATACCATTCGAACTGAGCTCGAATACTTGCAACAAAGTGGTGCTGTTGCTCCAGCTCAATTCCAGTCAATTATGGCACAACTTCCTGTAAGTAGTTTATTTTCTTGACGCTCTATCCAGATATCCGTGTCTCTCGAGTATACTATTCCGTTTGTTCATCATTCTTGTATCCCGATAACCTTATAGACTCAAAGTCCGGATATGCTAACGCCAAGAGCAGCAAGGAAATGGCCAACCATCCCAATACATAGATCCTCGATATAACCCCAACGGCGGTTTTAACCCAAGTAAAATAAGCCAAGAAGCTCAAGATCCAGGCCATCCCGCACATCCTCAAAATCCTAAGGTATGTCACATGGTAACCGGTTCCCGATGTAAAACTAACCAAACATAGCATCACGAATGGGCAAAGAAGATGGCTACTAAGTTTGGTAATGCAGCAGTGTTTGGTGCAGGAGCAACGTTTGGTGGGGATTTGGTTAATGATGTTATGAGAAAGTTTTGAAGAATGGAATCAATTGCTTAGAGTCATAGAATAATTATATTCGATGGATGAGTTGAAGTGAAGTAAGATGGTTGCGTGATCTTAGCAAGTACTCACTCTCTGAAACATGCTAACGCATTCGTGCCACATGTGCCACCATTACTAAAGTCAAAAGGAGTGGGCAGCATGTCTTCAAGTTGTAGAGTTTTCCTCCGTATATATGGGAATGCAGCTTGTCGAATCGTGTCATTGAGGTACAACGAGAATGCCTCGCAGCGCGTCGTTTTTTTAAGCACTGCCTTACCCCTCGCGAATCTGCATGTTTGATTCTAATTAAAGCAACAATTGGGCTGAGTGGCCTCTTGTATCCCAAGGACCGCTGCTTATTGAATTATGCAGTGTCTTCGGATATAGCATCTTTTGGTGAAGCGGCTGAAAAATACTGCGAGCAGCTTGACTTGGGATTGAGTCAATCGTACACGTCTTCGCTGGCCTCCTTAGAATTTCTCATAACGATCAACTTTCCGTATTCTTTACTACTCGACTCTAGGAAGGTAAATTGTCTCCATCGCAATTATCATCACTGTCTTAACAACTCTCGACTAGGCAATAGCAGCCACCTTCGTCACATTTTCATTTGCACGTTTGAGAAAGTCTTAGATTTTCACTCAGCCGTCCGGGTGATCGAGAACCTCCACAGTTTGCTGACAACAAAATGGATGGGGCTCTTCTACCAAGTCATATCGAGACATGCCGTTGCATCTGTTGCAGTAGCGAGCAAACACAATTGGACGGCCTGCATATCAATTCTCCGCCTGTGGGCGATGAAAAATCTTCACTTCGGGATGGCACTAAAACAGTTTCACGCAATGAAGAGACCATTGATGTAACAAACGATGACGGAGGAGAGGTAGAGTTTCAAATCGAACCAACTATACCACTTCGTGATATCAAAAGAGATGATAGCAAGTCTGATGGTCTCGCGTACCCTCCCAAGAATTGATGGAGGTGTGACTGACTAGATGCCAAGATTTTAAATACGTTCCAATTGATGCAAAAGAGGCAGTTAAAAGAGGGTATCCCAGACTAGACTTCATGCCTATGCAACTACGTACCTGGTATTTAATCACCTCTTTGATATTATTCCTGATTTGTGCTGGCTCTATCATAACGATCATATGGGTAGCGAAGAGGGGTAATGGCAGTTTTCATACTACAACAGCCACATATCATCTTGCCTTCAGATATGTCCCCGTGGTGATCGGGAGCTTGACGCGTCTTCTATGGAGCAGTATTATAACAACCCTTGGCCGGATGACACCATTTATATCTATGGCAGCTCCATTGGGGTCAAGCAAAATTCAGAATAATCGATCAGCGTGCATCGGGAATTGGCTCGTATTCATGGGAAGAATTACGCAACTCGCTATCATCTTTACTTTGACGCCTTTGGAAGGAGCACTTGTCGGACTTATGCCAGACGAAAGTGGCTGGATAGTCGTCATATCTTCCAAAGTTGGCTTTGCTCTACTTTCGCTATATGGGGTGCTTCTGATTATCACTACTGCCATTATTGTTAGGTTATGGGGAAGGGAAAGCGGGTTACGTTGGGATCCAGATACCCTAGCTGATCAGCTTAGTCTGATACAAGGATCCAATATTATAAAAATATTTAAGAGGCTTGAATACACAGTGAGGTTCCAGTGCTCTGCGATCCTTCGCGCTCGACGCTCAACGTACGGTGATTTTCGATTGGGATATTGGAAGCATCATGACACAAATGAGATATGGCATGGGGTTTCTTTCGTCAAACGTGAGTAGCCAAGTTCTCTTTGTTTTGAATGTAAACTACGGCATCATCTGAATATAGCAGAAGACTCACCACGACCAGGTTGCGAAGCTTCAAATGTAGTCAGTGGTGAAACTGGAACTAAGCGAAAGTCGATTGGAAAGACTCGAAACAAAGACATCGTTTGTCAAGACACTGGAAATCAAGTATCAAAAGAAGGTAGAGAGAGTGATTTTGAAATTTCCAGTAAGCAATAAAATTCTTTTGTTGTGATCTTCCAGCGGCGTCTTCACTTGATGCTTACTCATCAATCGCAGACATGTATACGCCAACAAGATTGATTGGCCACAACGAACATCTCATTCCTATGAACCGTCTGCCCTATTGCCGATACCGTGTGACTTCAGCAGTTCTCTGCGATACAATTTTGAGTTCTTGTTTCATTCTGCTGGGGGGCTAATAGGTTGTATCATCGCCGGATTAGCCAAACATCAGATCCAAGGCGGAATGAGCTCTTGTTTCAGAGAATGGGACAAAACTAACAAGCATAGTAGCGCCAATTACCAGTCCTTGATATCTCGATTCTTCCCAAATTTGTTAGTAAACGTTCTTAGCTATTTGTGATTTAACGCAGATAATTACTATCGCAAGGCTCAGCCTTTTGCAGAAATGAACAAAAGAACTTCACAGACCGGACGCCTTCTACTAAATTATACAACTTCTATGCCAATTTCGATTACGATCAAAGCTGCTAGAAACAGACATTGGAGAGTCGCGTTGTGTTCGATTTTGTCACTCGTCTCTACGATCATACAACCCGTAATTATGACTGGCGTGTTTGTGAGCACGCGCACGGAAGCGAGAGTTACAATCTCCATTGCTCCTGCAAACTTCTGGATATCATTTGCTTTGCTGGTGATTTCTCTTTTATGTATCCTCGTGGTTCGACCTACCAACGATTATCGGCTTCCTCGAGATATGATCGATATATATGATGTGTGGTCACTTTGCTACGCGAGCCGGATATTGACAGACTTAGGACCAGACGGAAAACCGATCTTATCTGCTCGGGACATCACGGAGACAAAGATTCATCTTGAGTCTAGGATTCATCTGCCCAAAATGAATTACAAATTTGGATTGCATTATGGTACGGACTGCACGTGGCATATGGGATTCGATGTTGGCACTAGAGAATTTGAAGGGCACACTGTGAAGGTTCGTAGCATTATTCTGGGACGCGCCATTTTCTGGTGGCCCGGTTCAATGTGCTGGATACCGAAAACCAGGGTTTTCGGTGAGGGTGAATGAGAATGTAGCCAACCGAAGCCAATATTGCTCCAGGAGCAAAGTCTATGTTGCAGAGAATTGTTTTCGACCGGTTGGGCCATTATGTTGTAGCTGGAAATTAGGTAAGGGGCATTCTCGCCACTCTGGATCGCTGCAATTGATACATGCAATTAGTTTCCGGGACTTGTTTTTTCTTCAATGTTCTATCGGCTTTCCAATGCAAACTATGGTGGAACGAACTTCTGCAGCTTAAGCTTGAAATTATTCAATCATGCATTCCTCGGGAATAAGTTCACAGATCGATCAAAGATGCACTGAGAGATTCTATACTCAGCCTCATATCTTCAGTACCCCTTCAACTCAATATCAACCAGACACATACACACCTCGATCATTTTCAGGATTTCATCTCTTTTCAAATGTTGCTCGCACTGCTACTTTGTAGGAAGTGACATATCTGTATATTCAATCTATCGTCTGCTTCTCATGAACATTCCTTCGCTCTCAGGATCCATTCAGTAATTAAGCCGCAATAAAAATCTATCGCTTGTCTTTCTTCTGTGTCTACATACACATAACAATCCTCATGATATCCAAAATCATTTCAAAAATGGTGTTTAAATAGCCTACTCTCCAGGACATCGAAAAGCATCATTACTACCGAAAAGCGCCAAGTCATCTGCGAGATAGCCTTGGTTGTAATCGTAATCAACGCATTTCATACCGCCTGTTGGGCCGACGTGGGGACAGTGTACCTTTTTTTGTTAGTTGTTTACTTTTATGGGGTTTGTTATGGGAATCAGGATGAAAGATAGAAAAGTGACAGGATAGAATCAGAGTAGAGTAACGAGGAAGAAGAAGAGGAGATGGTAGATTATGAATTCAAGAACAGGGGGAGAAAGGAAACGGAGAATATTTTAGTAGAGTAACCTATCCAAAAAGAACAAGAAATGTCAATGAACAAAAAAAGTATCTCATACCTCCGGTCTAACCTGTGTCAAAACAACATGTACCAATCTACACACAATATTATCCCCCCACGTCTCATCAAAAGTGCCAAAAGGTTTCGCCAAAAGCGTCGCTATACATTCTACATCACTTTTTGCGATTGTATTAGCATTTACCTATGGCAGTTTCTTTTCATTCGCCGGGATTTTCCATTCAGGAGGATGGAAGAAGACAAAATTGAACTCGAAATATACCTAGAATAAACTTGATTGGCACCCGTACATCTCGCCTGTATCTGCGGACATAGATTCGTCACGATATCCAGAGTCTGGACAGCGACATTCGATATATCCACCCCGGTGAATTTTGCAAACCAGAGGGTGAGGTTGGGGATTTGGGCGTCGTAGTAGAGGACTGCTCCGGTGTCGTCAAATCTTGAGGGGTTTTGTTAGAGGTTTTGGGATTTTTGTTTTTGGAGTTTTCCACATTCAAGATGAGACTAGATGAAAGGGCAAAAAGGAAGGGAAGGGGAGAAGGGGGAGAAGATATAAGTAAGGAGGGAAATACCGCCAAAAAGCAATCTCTTTAATCTTCGTAACATATTGGTCATGTGAAGGAGAACCGGGATTCACAATCGTTGTATTGAGATAGGCGATTGTACTTGCTACTTCTGGACAGCCGGAGGTGAAGGCATGGAGTTCGTAGGATGTAAATGCGTTGTAATTTGGTCCTGGGAGTGGATGGTGAGCTGAGATTTTGATATGAGGGGAGATGATGAAATGGGACTTGGAGGGGGAAAATGAATAGAAAAAGTGAGAAAACGAACGCAATATTCCAGGACCAGTTTGACCGGGGATAGGAGAAAGAGCAAAGAAGTATTCGGTGGAATCATCGAAACCGGTGAAATTTCCCAGGGGGGAAATACGACCTGTTGCTATGGTAGTGGCAGAGGGGTTAGTGTCTCGATTTCTAGATTCTTGTCTAATATCCAGTTTTATGGTTCGGTATCGGTGATCGAGTATTTGAGCACTGCTCAAATATTCAAGACGATTTCATCTGTAAGGGGATTTGAACTTCGAACTTTGAACTTCGGAATTCAGAATTCGAAATCCACGAATTCAGTATCCAATATCAATATCCCGAACAACTCAACAAACAGCCAAACCAGCCATCACTATCCCTCTTCCCTCTTCCCTCTTCCCTCTTCCCCTCCAGACGACAATTTCAACCCAAACCAAGAAAAGACTCTCAAACAAACAAATACACAAATATACAAAAAAATAAACACACCATTCACACTAAACAACCCCTCCGGCGTAGCCCCCGACCCATTCGCAAGAATCGGTAGATTATTAGGATAAATCGTCGTATTGTAAATTTGACTAATACTATTCATTCGACAAACTCTAATATCAGCTGAGATTCAAAAACTTGACTACAGTTCCATATCAATCAAAATGAGTATGAGAAGAAAAGAAAATAAAATAAAATAAAATAAAAGAGATGACAGGAATTGAAGGAGTGTATAAGAAAAGGATACTCTACGTATCCCGATTCCGGGCTTGGAAATCATAGAGCTGTAGGTTTGTGGCTGTCGTTCTCTTTGTATTTATCTTCGTATTTGCTTTCATTTCTGTATTTGTATCGGTATTCGCATTCCCAAACCCAATATACATAAACACACACAAGCATCCGTACCGAAGAATTGAAGTCGAAATCTTCATCTTCATCTTCAGTATCGAGTATTTAATAATCGACAAGTAAAATGATTTCAAAATATGTATCCCAAATCCTCATATCGTGTGTATCGTATGTACGTATGCAACCATTCGCAAAAGAAGATGAAGAAAACAGAATAAGCCTTTTTCATTTCTTTCCAACTCAAACTACGCCCAGTAGATATACATATATATATATATATATATCTACTGGGTACATATCCATCTACCTATCAAGCAAGCATATAAGCTCACAAGGAAAAGTAACAATACTGATCAAGTAACATCAGCAAATCAAGTGACATCACCTCCCACACCTCCCACCCAAACCCTCATTCAATGTAACCTCTCAACCCAAAACAGAAGGTATCAGATGCGATTCCGCATTTTATTTTTCAGCTCTCGCCCACGGTTGTTATGACTATGACTAAGAATGTGGATGTGAACATGGATATGAACCCCCAGATTCGCATGCGCATTCCATGATGCAAATTATTACTCGATACTTACTTAACATACATACATACATACATACATACATACATACATACATACATACATACATACATATATACAAAAGAATGAAGTACCTACCTAGTAGGTAATGAGAAATTACACCGTGGGGGAAAAAAAAAAAAAAAAAAAAAAAAATAAAAGACCAAAAAAATACAAAATAAAAGACGCGCGATACTGTACTCGTAAGTATAATGACAAACCTACCTATTATAGCGGGGTTGCGGGTATGTATGTACGATGTACGTATGTGTAGGTAGAGAAACTACCTACCCGAGTTTTCAAGAGCGAGGGTAGTCTAGGGATTGAGGCGAGCGGGTTTCCTGTAAGATGATGGAATAAGAATCATGATGAGAATGAGGACATGAAAGGAGGGCTCTTTTGCTGCTCTACAAATCCCTTCTTTCCTCGCTCCCTCGCTCTCCCCTTTTTCCGTCGCCCACCTACACGACATGTAATTCCGCTGGCTGTAAAGTGTCAAAGATTGAGATAAAGGCTTCCATTCATTGGGTATATAATTCGCTAGACGTGAAAATCTCATTTCCATTTCCATTTCCATTTCCGTATCTCTGTATCTCCTGCTCTCCCATGCCAATATGAGAAGTATTTGCTACAAACCTCATCACTCATTCAAATCCCCTCGCTAACGCCCCTCATGCAAAAGAAACCCCAATACAACTAGAAAATTCCCCTCTCAGCTGCCTATGCAAATCTAAGTTCCTCAACATCCAAATCCATTCCCGCTATTCTATTAACGTACTATACAAGCACTTCTCCCCGTTCTTCCCTCAATATGCAAGCGTCAACCCCTTATCCCTATCCAATTTATCCACCAACACACTCAACGAACCCGCTGCTACTTTGGCCGACGGTGGAGCGCGAGCTGGGAAATCTACTAGAGCCACTCTTAAAGCTGCAATTGCTTGAACTCCATAAAGTTCTATGAATCTTTGTTCCCAGCCTTCAATCATCGATCTCAAAGCTGTATACTGTGTTGAAGAAGCTTCTTCTGTGGGTGTAGATACAATGCTTGCCATTGCTCTCCAGTAATATGTTGGTGGCCATGGATTTGTGAGTTTCACTTTTGAGAAATCACGGAGAGAAATGGCTGCATATCCTGCTGCTAATCCAACCATTCTGTTATTATGAGCTTGTTCGTCGATCCAACTTCCATCGTCTAATCTTTGCCATCCTATTCGAGCTCTTCCTTCTTCTGTTTTATCATTTCCACGAAGTCCAAATACCACCGGTATGGAGACGCGCATTTTCGCCATTAGAATATCGATTAATGAAGAACCTCTCCATAAAAATTCATCTCTAGCAAATATCGAGACAGCAATAACACCAACAGGATCTGCCATTTCTGGTCGAACACCTGCTTCATTGATAAATTGAGAAACGATAGATTTCGAGAAAAAGTTCAAAAGGTAGATAAATAAAGAGGGAAGTTGTTCTCCATTATTTTGAGCTCCTTGTACAGGATTTGGTTTCGATACCATGTAATTGCTAGGGTCGATTCCTGGGGATTGTACCGTTCGAAGAGATTCTCCAAGTAATGTAACTATTTTGTTGATCTATCAAATATTAGTGGTCGTCCATATTAAGTGAGACTTGCCAAACTTACACACTCCCTATTTGCACCTCGTTCCCCAGTCAATTGTCCGACAGTTTGTCGAATGGCTCTTCGATAATCTCCCAACATCTTCTTGAATGGTATGTTTTGTTTTCCTTCCGTCACCAAGTATTGCCGTAATTGTTTAAGATTCTTATGAATTTCAACATAACGTTCGACGCCTGGCAGTAAATGATCCCTGGAAGAAGCTGATGGTTTTGAGGTAGGGGTAGGTTGTTGTTGAGGTGTAGGTTGTGCAGATGGCTGCTTTGGTGGTTGTTGTTGATTGCTCGAGAATCCATTCGTTTGCTGTTGGGTTTGAGATTGAGGTTGCGAAAAGGCATTGCCTTGCTGAGGAGGTCTACTTTGACTCGTTTGCTGACTGGGCGCGCCGAATCCCCCTCCACTGTTATTATTCTGCTGCTGTGGTGGCTGTTGCTGTTGCTGTTGTTGTTGGGCAGGAGGTTGAGATTGATTCTGAGATGAGATCGAGGCCGTTTGTGCAGGAGCTTGAGGGACTTCAGCTACTGGTGGAGGGGTAGGAGGTTTCGGAGGGACAATCGGTATTTTTCTTGCAGCTTCTTCCAATTCCCTCCTCTTTAATTCTGCCAATGCGCTCTGCCTTTCCGTATTGACGCGATTTTCCTCAATCTTCAACCGCATTTCTTCAATCCGCAACCTTTCCTCTTCAGCTCTGATCTCATGTTGGGCTCTGAGTTGTTGTTCGTGTATGAGAGTGATTTGAAAGATTCGCATAGCTTCATTCCGCACCCTTTCATGCTCCAGTCGCGCGGCTTCGAGTATCCCATGATGCAATTCCTCGGTATTTCGATTTTCGAATCTGATATCGTGGTCATAAACTGAAGGAACTGGTACGAAATTATAACTCTCTCTCAAGGCTTCATCTTCTTCCTTAGAAGATTGATTGGTAGCCATTGTTCTGTTCGCTGTAGCATAAAGAGTGTCAAAAATATCAGGCAGATTGAAAGAGAGATGTGATCGTAGTTTACAAGAAAAAAGACAGGAGTTGCAGCTGTGAATAAAGATTGTCGGAGTAGCAAAAGCAATGCCTGTAGTATTGAATTAATTTGGAGGTGAATTCTTGAAAATCACATGACATTGATATTTTGCCAAAAGGCGGTCGGTTGGAGCTGCAGGAAGGAGCTATCCTGTAGTTAGCCGGTAGTCCACGGGTGCTTTTGGTGGTTTGCATGAGCAGGGATTATATAAGCAGGGATTGATGATGTTTCTATATTTAAGAGCTTGATGGTTGGCTGCAGCGGTAGATTCTCTCGATTTATTTATGATATGGAGGCCTGATTGATTCTATACAGATGGCATGCATCCAATTGGGTGAATTGAGCCTCAGGAGTTGGAGTTGGAGTTGGAGTTTGAATCGACTTTTTCTTTCTTACTTTCTCAATTCCGAGGTCGTTTTCTTCTGTCGGTCGGTGAGGAAAGGAAGTTCTAACCATAAAGCTATATCCACGTAAGAAATAAATGAATTCCTGGAGATACTAGGGGAATACCCAAGGACAAGGGACAAGGTATCAAACAACAAAGACGATTCGCTACTGACGGCCACATAAAGACATCATGGATATCAAAGAGGTTCAAAGCTTCTCAAGCTTCTCAAGCTTCCCAAGAGGGAAAGGTTGTCATCAATGCTAGATATCTGGTCAGATACTTTTATTAGTAGGTCGGAGTACATTTGGAACCCAACTTTATATCATACTAGGGACGTACTTACCACTTACCTCTACCTCTACCTCTACCTCTACCTCTACCTCTACCTCTACCTCTACCTCTACCTCTTCCGATAATATAATGTGAATACGAATATGAATATGAATGTGAATGAAAAGAAAGAAAGACGCACAAAGACCACCAAGACCACCAAGACCACGCAATATCCATCAAATCGAATACCTCAATCCCATGTTCCCCCATTTCATTTCCAGCATTGGTCAATTGAATCATTTGTTTCACATACTTTCCCACCTGCATGTGTTTGGGTCTCCGTGAAGTCCGGACGTAGGTACTTTGATTACAAGATTGCCAAGGGGGACGGATTCCCATATTAAGAGATTCAACGAGTGATCGTGCGCAATTATATACCTAGTGCGGAGAATGATGTGATGTTTATATATCCGTATCGTAGGAACCGTCTTTTCCAAGGCACGAGTGTAATTAAATATAAACTCTGACTTCATTATGATGATGATCAAATAGGAATGATGACCGGGACGTGATTTGGGGGTCGATAAAGAGTTGTAGATATTGGGTAGATAATAAGGTGATATTCATAGGTGGGTGAGGAGGGAAGCAGATAGACTCATACCTTCCCAGGAGGTAGTGATGAATGGAGTACCCAAGCATTGCAGATAAGTAAAAGTATATTTTGTAGTCTTGTTGATCAATTTCCTTTATATCTATTATGGTTACAGCAGATGGGAGGCGTAGAAGATGTTACTGACAATGCCAAGTGGACAATTCCGAATCCATTCTGGGGGGAAAAGGTTCATGCCGTTGACTGGCTTTTCTCTTCCTTTCAAGCACTTGGTCAGATCTTACTGATATGGGAAGGAGGGAGGAGGTTTCTTTGATTGTGTCCAACACAGAGGATTGCGAGATGCGAACAAACGAATGGACGGATGAATGAATGAATGATAACTGGAGCATGGAGCATGGAGAATGCAGAATCGAGATGGCACATTGAACTAAATAGCTTATGATATAGATTCATCTAGTATCTCTTAGATCCAGATCCCCATTCAATCAAACGATCAGCCATTCACCAGAGACTACCTAGTTAGTAACCATATATGCGTACATCATACCTGCTCCTCTGTCTATCTAGCAAATCTAGTTATGGATTAGCAGGAAATACCAGGAGATACAAAGAATACAGTAGGTCACTCAGTAGTATTATCAAATTGAATGATATCGGTGTCTTTTCACCACCCCTCTAACATATCATGGATTCATACGACTAGAACTATCCAGAATAACCTACCTAGGTATCATCAATTCATCTTATAATCATAATCCAGACTCTTTGGATGATATTCGGAACATTACAGAGAGATAACCACCACACACCTTTTACATGACTAAGGTCGATTCACCCAAGCGTCCAATACAGAAGAAGAAATCCATACCAACGGGCGAGTTACCTGTTCCATCCAAGCCATCCATCAAAAATTAGATAAACGCACGAACCATCTCTCTCTCCAATCGACCTAGGAGAGAGGTACTAGGTAGTTGGGTTGACTGGGTATTTATGAGATATATACCTTTTATACTAACTATTTATTCTATTTATTCTATTTATCCTATTTATACTATTTACACGATGAAGTATTATACTCTTCTCTACCTAGTCCCTTCCTAGTCCCTTCCACCTTAACCAGGTATCATTAACCGATTTTCAGTCCAAGGTCCAACTTGATACATTTCCCTTCTGCCCTTCCCACCTCCACTCAAACATTCCCTCCATCTACCTCGTACATTTCCATCTCTCAAATTCCTTCCCTCTCCCCAATTTGAATGCAACAATTCATTCTCTTTCTTAAAGACCTTCACTCTAAGAGTTTCCTCTCACTACAATACAATACAACACAACACAATACAATACAATACAATACAATACAATCACATACACCATTTTCTCTCCCTTCCTTATTACAACATTTAAAACGGATCTATCTTGTCCCACCAGAAAATAATCGTCAACAAAGACAATAGCTACCGGCTACTACAACAGCGAATATATCACAAGATTCAACGTGTACCCAGAAAGCTATATCAAGAAATTGATATATCTGGCATACTCGAAAAGAATACCCCGAGAATCATTCTTTCAACATCATCCTCCTGCTAGCGCTTCAGCTACGTGGGAAACTTGACAATACACCTACCAATCTACGGAGTGTAAGTACCTACGCAACTTTAAGTCGCCTCCCAAGCAGCTAGTTAGTTATTAGCTGCCAAAGCAAAGACATCTCCGCACCATCAAGCCAACTTTACTACCATACCCACCCACACACATACACATACAACACACATATTCGCAGAGAGGATACCTTCGTTCTCTTCATTTGCTGACAGTTAATTTAGTATTGATATTACAATCATTTCTTGGGACTTGATTTGTAAAATCAATCCATATATTCAGATATCATATCGTACGCAGACATCGCATAACTCTCTCTTTTCGGATCGTCATCGCACACTCGAAGTGTAACCAAGTCTCTCCACCATGGAGCAACAACAGCAGCCGCAAGGTCAAGCACCTCAAACTGGTGTACCCGGTCCAACCGGACGAAGATTACATATTGCGCATCGAAGAAGTCCTTCAGAACTTACTCCATTGATGAGCATGTTCTCCAACCCTAATAGTAGTACGTTTTCCACCTTTCTTCTGTTCTTCCCATCCCACCCGGTTCCCCGTGACGTACATTCATTCATCCCTCCTTTGTGATACCCGGGGATCAAATGCTACAATCAATAGCGATGAATCAATGAGCTAATTAGTTTTGAAAAGGGTTCCTCCACACACCCAATCATTACATCATTATCCCGTCATCCTCTCACATACAATCCGGTGTCATATGCTAATCCTTTCTTCTCTTCACAGTGGAACAACTGGCTATTCAGCAACAAATTGAGCTTCTACAAGCACAGCAACAGCAGATTCAAGCTACACACCAACAATATGTCAATATGGGAATGATTGCCAACCAACATCTCGCTGCTCCTGGCCAAGGTTTCAATCCTTTACAGCAACAGCAGATGCAAAACCAAAATGCATTCCAATTCTCTAATCAGCTACAACCACAACAGATGAATGTACCCATGGGAGCGCCTCCTACACAGCCTCTTTCACATCGCCGTAATCAATCGGCACTTCCAAACATGGGTATGGCTATGGCAGGTCCGCCACCTGCTCCATCTTCAGGTGCGGCAGGCCAAGGCTTTGGTCAAGACTTTGGCGGAAACAACAACCGTGGTGAAAATCAATCTACAAGAGGTGGTCGTGGCGGAGGACCTCCAGGTGGTGGTCATCAAAGACGTCATTCTCTTGCCTTGCCTGAAGCCAAGAAAGCAGCTGAAATCGCACAACAGAAGAGAACGACTTCTGGATTTCAATTCCCGATTCCTGGTGCAGCTGGAGCTACATCGACTGGTGGTGATAATTCAGAAAATGTGAGCCCTGGCGATGACAAACCTACACAGAGTACCGGCAATCATTTGACCCCAAGCTCTGCTATGCGTGGTGGTCGTGGTGCTCATGGTAGAAGTCAGAGTATGGCTGTTGGAGGTGGTCAGACTGGTAGAGGTGGATCATCTCAACGAGGTGGTGGCTCATTTCAATTCCCATCAACACAAGGATCTACAGACAATGGTGCAGGTCAAAACAATGACTTTGGGAGAAGAAACAGTGCTCAAGCCGGGCATGCTCGTAACTCTTCCCGAAACTTTGATGGTAACTGGAGAAATCAAGTACCTCAAAACGCTGCTCCTCAAGATCCACAACCACAAATGGGTAACTTCCAAGGCCAACAAAACCAAGGTGGTTTCCAACCAGGTCACCGTAATCGTGGATCTATCAATCAATCCATGAGTAACATCGGTGGATTTCAATACCAAGGCCAACCTCAATTGGTACAATTCGCTCAAGGACAGATGATCATGCCCCAAGGTTTAGGATTTCAACAAATGAATCCTTTACAACTTAATCAACTTCAGCAGCAATTGCAGGCTTCTCAACAAATGAATGGACAAATGGGTATGCAAAATGGTCAGCAACAAGGACAGCAACAGCAACAACGTAAAACCTTGTTCACTCCTTATCTTCCTCAGGCTACTCTCCCAGCCCTTCTTGGCGACGGTCAGCTCGTTTCAGGTATCTTAAGAGTTAACAAGAAGAATCGTTCTGATGCTTACGTCACTACTCATGATGGATTGCTCGACGCCGATATCTTCATCTGTGGTAGCAAGGATCGTAACCGTGCTTTAGAGGGAGATCTCGTTGCAGTCGAGTTGTTGGATGTTGACGAAGTGTGGGGACAAAAGCGCGAGAAGGAGGAAAAGAAGAAGCGCAAGGATATTACTGACACCAGAACTGGTGGATCGGGTAATGCAAACAATGATCGCAATCATCACCGTGATAACTCTACAAATGGTGACGATCAAAACCAAGAGGGTGGACTCAGAAGACGTGGAAGTTTGAGACAACGACCAACCCAAAAGAAGAATGATGATGTTGAAGTTGAGGGTCAGAGTCTTTTACTTGTCGAGGAAGAGGAAGTCAATGACGAACAGAAGCCACTTTACGCTGGTCACATTGTCGCAGTCATTGAACGTGTCGCCGGACAAATGTTCTCCGGCACCCTAGGTCTTCTTCGACCATCCAGTCAAGCTACTAAGGAAAAGCAAGAAGCTGAACGTCAAGCTCGTGATGGAAATTCTGGACGTCATCAAGAGCAACGTCAACAAGACAAGCCAAAGATTGTTTGGTTTAAACCTACCGACAAGCGTGTTCCATTGATTGCCATCCCTACCGAACAAGCACCACGCGATTTCGTCGAGAAGCATCAGGATTATGCTGATCGTATTTTCGTTGCTTGCATCAAGAGATGGCCCATCACCTCTCTTCATCCTTTCGGTACCCTTGTTGAACAACTTGGTAAGATGGGTGAATTGAAGGTTGAGACTGACGCTCTTCTTCGTGACAACAACTTTGCTTCTGACGAATTTTCAGATGCTGTTACACGTAGTGTTGGTCTTGATGATTGGTCTTTGGAGAAGGAAGATGAAACTTCCATCTCCACTAGACGTGATTTCCGGAGCGAAAAAACCTTTACCATTGATCCAAATGGTGCCAATGAACTTGATGATGCTATTCACGTAAAGACTGAAGCAGATGGAAAGATCGAAATTGGTATTCACATTGCTGATGTTGCTCATTTCATCAAGGCAAACTCTCTTGTAGATAGAGAGGCACGCAAACGTGGAACTGCTGTTTATTTGATGAACAGATCTTGTGCTATGTTACCTCCAAAGATTGCCTCGGACATTTGCTCTTTGACACCAGGCCAAGATCGCCTCACCGTCTCGGTTGTATTCAAAGTCAACGCCCAAACCGGCGCTGTTTTTGAGGATGAGACTTGGATTGGAAAGAGTATCATCAAGAGTGGTGGCAAATTGACATATAAGGATGTCGATGCTGTCCTTTCCGGCCAAACCGATGTAAAACTCGAGGGTGCTGAGGTAAAGGATATTCAAATTCTCAATGTAAGTTTTCAATGCACAAACTAAATTCCCACCAAAGTACTAACATGTCTAGGCTGTTGCTCAAAAATTCCGTGAATCTCGTCTTGGTTCTGATGGAGAGACTATTGCACCATTAAGACTTGTGTATCAATTAGATGATGAGAATGTTCCAGTGGAACAAAACATCTTTGATTCTACTCCATCCCACGAATTGATCGAAGAATTGATGAACAAGGTCAACTCTTATGTGGCACAAAAGATTTACCAAGGCCTTCCTGAAAAGGCACTCCTTCGTCGACAAGGTCCACCAAATCCAAGACGTCTTCAAACATTTGCTGATCGCATGAACAAAATTGGATACGAAATCGATACTTCAAGTAGTGGACGTCTTCAAAACAGTCTTTTCAAGGTTGATGATACCGACATTCGCAAAGGAATGGAAACTCTTTTGGTCAAGTCTATGCACCGCGCCAAATATTTCATTGCTGGAAAAACTCAACCACATCTTTACCCTCATTATGCTCTTAACTTACCATTATACACTCATTTTACCAATCCATCTCGTCGTTACGCGGATTTGGTTGTTCATCGTCAACTTGAAGCTGTTCTTTCCGAAGGCAAGATTGAATATAATGAAGACATGGAGACTCTCGTTAAGACAACCGAGTCTTGCAACGGAAAGAAGGATTCAGCTCAAAATGCTCAAGAACAAAGTGTCCATATTGAGTCATGTAGGATTATGGATAGAAAGCGTGAAGAAGCTGGCGGTGAACTTATCAGTGAGGGTATCGTCGTCTGTGTTTACGAATCTGCTTTCGATGTTTTAATTCCTGAGTTTGGCTTTGAAAAGAGAGTTCATTGCGATCAACTTCCTCTTAAGAAGGCCGAATTCAGAAAGAATGAGAGAGTACTTGAGTTGTATTGGGAGAAGGGTGTACCATCATCTGCATATGTTCCAGAAGATGAGCGTCCAAAGGCTGGTGCATCTCAAAGAACTACCAACGCTGCTGCCGCTGCTAAGCAAGCCGCTGTTGCCGAGAGAGCCAAGAAGGAGCACGAAGAAGCTCAACGAAAGACAACGGAGACTGGTACCATTTCAACTGATGATGTTGATGCTCTATTCGATGATGACGATGATGCTTCTGACATTGCTGGTAGCGTTGCCGGTGTTTCCCTTGCTGAACGCCCAACTCAAAGTGTTCCACCATCGCCAACCAAGAACTCAATATCAGCTGCAACCAGCCTTCACCGAACTCGTTCCGACTCAAAGGTACCAACTGGTGAACCTGTTGAAGCTAAGCTTAGTGCTAAGGAGAAGTACTTGAAGTATTTCACCCTTCGTGAAGAAGATGGTGAATACATTCAAGATGTCAAGGAGATGACAAGAGTTCCAGTTATTTTGAAGACTGATCTTACAAAGAGTCCACCGTATGTTTACTTATTCACTTTGCTCAACATTGACTAACATATCTATAGATGTCTCACAATCAGATCGCTCAATCCTTACGCACTCTAAATATAATTTAATCAACCATCTTACATGAGGTTTCGAACGTGTTGATATAATGTCGAATTGTTTGACTACCAAAATGGATACATTCTGTGGGCTATGAAGTATTGGAGACGGAACACGTTGATTTGTGTTATTTTCACCAATAATACCGACCAATGGTTGTTTCTAGGAGATCTTTTTTGACTGTCAGATTGTCATATTGATGAATCAAGATGAGACTGGGAATGAAAGGTGGATGAATGAATGAAGGAAGGAGGGATTAATTATTGAGGAGGATCAAATGGGTACGAGTCTTACTTGAATGCAGTGAAAAGTGAATGGTCATGAAACGTGTTAGGAAGAGGAAATGGTACGAAGAAAGTGTATGCCTTTTTTATTCGGATGATATATCGGGTGAGAATGGGATTAAGGCTCGAATATATTTCCTTTGCTTTTTAGCGTTTCTGCATCAGATGCATTTATAGTCTAGCGAAAAGAAATGAATTGAAAACATAAATATCTTGTCTTTGAAGGAGACTATTTGTGTATTGTATATGAATTTGATATTTTTGTAGAACTATACCAAAATGATGACATATATCAAGCATTGTGAGTTCCACACTGTGCTGTACATCCCCCTTGATCTACATTCAACATGGATCCTTGATTTCGGCAATTCCCAGGCGATTACGATATCTGTACTTGACGTGAGTGGGTGAGAGGGGGTTGAATGGGATGGCATAGTATGGCATGGGGGTGGAGGATGGGATAGTGAGATGGTGAATTGGGAGTTGGATGGAGTTGGATATAGATGGTGATTTAGATGGGGATTTAGATGACGAATCAATAGGGCTGGTGTTTTTGGATGTATGATAAATAGATAGATGGATGGATAGATAGATACTTGGCGATATTCAAATAATCCTCATGAATACTAACTAACCATACTTCGTACGGAGTAGAATTAACTAGTTACTAGACAGGTAGGTAGATAGGTAGGTAGCTGAAGGGATTCGATAGTATAATGCATATTGTATAATGCATATTGTATGATTCTTGCATTTTTTTGCATATCATCCGGCCTTTTGTTTATGCGGATGCGTACGGATGCGTGTGGATGTGGATGTGGATGTTAATGTAAGAATGATCGATCGGTTTCTTCATGGTATGGGGGAGAGAAAAGATAAATGAGGATGAGGATGAGAATGAGGACGAGGATGTGAAATGAAAGATGTTTACTTACTTAGGTTCGGTACTTGGGTACTTGCGTACTTGGGTACTTGCTTACTGGATGGATGGATATACGGAGGTAGGAGGTAGGTAAGGTTATGCAGGGATTAAGATGCTTGATAGATGCGAAACGATTGTGAGACGGCTAGCTTGTAATTGTGGATGGGTGGGTGGGTGAGGAAGTGGGAAGGAGAGGAAGGGAAAGGAGGGAGGAGAAGGTGGTGTGAGCTGTGGGATTTTGTGGAATGGGAAGGGGGGTAGGTAGGTGGTTTGGAGGAAGAATGTTGAAGAAAATGGAGGGTTGTCTTTATTGGTGGTTGATCATGAAAGATGCGGTCTCCTTTTTCTTAGCGTGATTATGTAAGGTTAATTTTTGCTCGCTACTCGGATTGGCATTCGTGATGTTCATTGGGATGGGTAGTATAAGGCTGTATGAGAGAGGATTGTATAAATCCATCCATCCTTTCTTCATTCTACAGATGCGATGTACAAATCAATATCTGAGTTATTAAGAGAGAGAAAAAAAAACGATGCAAAAAAAACGGTTTTCAGATGATATAAACTTAACCTTAAGTCCCTTAGCTCCCAATGCTCACGCACTCGAAACAAATCCCACACGTCTCCATCCCAGCACCCTCCGCCACATCGCGGATACACGATGTTCCATTTTCGCATGTGTACAAGTGCGTCGGGGTGTGAAATAAGCTTATTTGAATTCCTGCATTGGGGAATATAGACGAGGAAGCCTGGGTGTGTGATTGGCTGGCGCGGATGTGATGCACGGGAACGGATGAAGGAGGTTGTGAGAAGAGCGCAGAGAATTGTTTAAGCACCGCTGCCAAGATTACGCTTGGGAGAATGAGTTGCATGTTGCTACATGCGAGCGGGAGAGCTGCTTCCTGCGTCTTGGTATTGCTTGGGGGTTTGTCATGGGGTTGGGTGTTCGTATAGGAAGTAGGTACATATAGATGATGGGATGTCTGGTTTTTTGCTTTTGGGTTTTCTTGGGTTTGGAATCACATTACTTTCTTTCTTTATACGACGAAGTTTTTTTTCTTTGCTACTTACTTAATTTCTTAAGCACTGGATTGCTTTTTGTTTGAATTCATTAATTCATTCATTTTTTTTGTTTTTTAATTCTATTAAAGGCTTAATTTATTATTTCTAGTTAATTCTAAAGGTGTTGTAGCTCAGGCTGGTCTTGTATACATCTTATCTTCTTATAAACATATATCTTTTTTTTTCTTTTTCCCAAAACGAACATCAATCAATCTATCAAATCAAAATGCCTGGATTAAGAAATCTTGTTGGAGCGGTGGTTGGATTGGCAGCAGTAGCATCGGCTCTCCCAGCGCTACCTAGGCTTAATGAGAGAGCGTTGAAGATGTACGAGGTGAAGAGACAGGTTACCGCGACCGGTCTACCGGCTACTTTAACGGATGTGGATATTTTGCAATTGTATGTTATTCCTCTCTCTCCTATTCCTTGGATAGAGCGAAGCGAAGAGGCCTCCACGGCAGTGGCCCAGGGGAGCGTCATTACTTCCCTCTACATCTCTCCCCTTCTAAAAAACGTAACTAATAACCCTGTCCAGCGCCCTCACTCTCGAGAATCTGGAAACGGCCTTCTACCAACAAGGATTCGCCAAGTTCCCCGACTCCGACTTCACAGCTCTGGGTCTCACAACCCAAGATGTCGCGAATTTGAAAATGGTCGCCATGACCGAAGCGACTCACGTCACTACTCTCATGACTGCCATTTCCGCCGCTGGCACCCAACCCGTCGCACCTTGTACTTACAATTTCGGGTTCACCACCGCTCAGAATATGGTCGCCACAGCCAACGTCCTCGAAAACATCGGCGTGAGCGCCTATCTCGGTGCCGCGCCCTTGATCAGCAGCAAAGCGGTACTCACCGTCGCAGCGGAAATCGTCACTGTCGAATCTCGCCACCAAACATTCATCCGCACCGCGTCGAAAGTGTCCGCCATCCCCTCCGCCTTCGACACTCCCCTCGGTATCCGTAACGTCTTTTCCCTCGCCGCCCCCTTCATCTCTTCCTGTCCGCAAGGCTCCAATTTGGCAGTCACGCCCTTCCCGGCGGTGACGCTGACGACGGCTACTGAGGCGATCACCCCGGGCTCCACATTGCAGCTCACGACGACGGCGCAGGGAGCCACAGCGTGTGCGTTTACGAATGGCGGACAGACTGGGGGCACGGCTTTTACGGCGTTTGCGAATGGCGCGTGTACCGTGCCGCAGGGGTTAGCTGGGGATGCGTATCTGAATTTGGCGAGTCAGATGCCGACGACGGGGGTGTTGACGGATGATATTACGGTGGCGGGAACGTTGGTTTTGGCAATTTCGTAGAGGAGTAAGAGGTCGGGTGTGGAGTGTGGAGTGATGGGAAGGTGGGGAGAGGAGAAGATGTGAGGATGAGAGAAGCAGGTGATAGACAACTTACTCGAAGATCTAATCATGAGTTATGGGCATGAGAATGGGATGTTGAGAATCATATGTACAGATGAAATTGGGCTAATCTCTGACACGGGAAAAGAATTGATGGATTGGTCGGTAATCTTAGAAAAATACAGGACTTCAATGTCGGATGATAAGAAACGTTTCTTTCAATTTTTATGTTGTTTTATATTTTTTTTTCTCCTCTCTGTTTTTGTTCTTAGGTTGTTAGATTAATGTCGTGATTCGTTGGTGTTGATTTGACTCGTCTGGTGCATCGAAGACGATGGTTTGCAAAAACATAATGTGGGGAATTAATGACGATGTATGATTTATCATCGTATATCTTTTAATTGCAATGGATGGAAATCATCTGATAATTGCTGCCTATCTCACTCCTTTTGAAAAAAAGAATCATATTTTTTGAGGGTCCGCTTGATGATTACTGAAATTTCAGAGTCATAGTATTTCACTACCTAGGTATACAGCCTCAGTCTGAAGTCTCTTCTAGGGCTCCAGTTTGAATTATTCTTTCAGCCACTCATCAGCTGAATGATTCACTTTCACACATCCGTTCAGCTCATCCGTCTCATTTATTCATTTTCCCATCTCAATTCAAATTATTGAACGTAGACCGGCACCACCGGATCCTCTGCATACAATTTAAATGCATTAACATATTCGAAGAAACTCGATTTGTAATGCCGTTCGCCGGTCGTGAAATTTACATATTGCATTCCGAATTTCACATGGTAACCTGCATCTTCATTAGCGATAACTCTTTTGTATCAAAAAATAGGAGGGGTTTCTTCTGTGGTGGAGAAGAAAAAAACTGTCTCGACGAAGGATCACAGGAAAGAGAAGAGGAGAAATCTCACCAGAACTCCACTCCAAATTATCCATGATACTCCAGGCTAAACATCCTACAACATTGACTCCCTCGTTGATGGCTATTAAGATAGCTTCCATGTATTGTTTGTAATAGAGGGTTCTTCTTGTGTCGGTCCGGATATCAGAGAGGAGTGTTTTTTGATATTCGTAGGGCTCTGCGAAACTATTGGGAGGAGAGGGGTTAGTTTCCTGGTTTGATGGAATAAGATAGAGGAAAGACAAGTAAGAGAGATGAACGTGAAATCAAAGGGGGAGGAAAAAGCCAGAGAGCCATCAGTGGAAACCGGAAAACTAACCCAAACTCAGAAACAGCAATTCCTCCCTTACTGGGCCAAGTATCCTGAATGTATTTCAAAAACGTAGGTACCCAATCTGTGGCCATGTGCAACCAGCTTGCCAACGGATCTGCTGCCGCTCCAATTAACCACCCGTCTGCATTTACATTCGTAGTATTGAAACAGCCTGGGAATAACGAATGCGAAGAATTAGAAGTACATGCATCAATTCCCGTATCGGGAGCCATGTAATATGAAGAAGTATACGCATCATGAGCGAATAGATCAGCAGTGCCATTTATCAATGCCTTTTGACTTTCATTAAATATGAGAGGAATAGTATCCAGATAGGTTTTCAAATAAGGTGGATAGTCTCCATCGATGTAAACAGGATTAGCAAACCAGCCTTCGTTGAAATCCCAAGCTCGTTGTGTGGCAACGGCATCTTCGGAGGAATTTGTGAGGGGAATTTTATATCCACCATTGTTTTTGAAACTTAAGGTTCCATTGAGTCCTAGGGATTTGAAGAGATGGTAGGATTCAGCGTGTGCGAGAAGAGCATGGTGACCGCAGTAAAAGCGTTGTTGTTCTGAAGGGATGGTGGTGGGGGTGAAGTAGCCAGAGGGGAACGGATACTCTCCACAGAACTCAATGGGTTCGTTCACGGTGAACCAGTGAGGGACTTTGTTACCATAGCGAGAATATACTACCTTGGAGTAGGCGACGAAATCTTCAACGATGTTGGGAGAAAGCCAGCCGCCGTAAGAGTTTTGGAGGAAGAGAGGGGTATCCCACTGAAAGGAGAAAGTTAGGATCTAAGGATGGGATGACGTATGGACAAAGCTTACATGAAAGAGTGTAACGACAGGTTGAACTCCATATTCGATACAAGTATCAATAAGATCTTCATAATGCTGTAGAGCAAGTTCATTGACCGGTCCCTTTCCAAATGGTAAAATTCTAGACCAAGAGATAGAAAATGAATAGTATGGAACACCAAGAGCTGCAATTCTCGCGATATCTATTGCTGTTAGTCTTCTTATCATCCTAAGCTTAGTGTATAATATTAGTGAACAAACCTTGTTTGTACAAATAATACTGATTATCACCAACGTCTCCTGTATCATTAAATAAAGTCTCCGTCGCAGCAGCATTGTGAGTAAACACATCCCAAACACTAGGACCTCTGCCTTCATCGGCAGCTGCTCCTTCGATCTGGTAGGCTGCAGATGCTACACCCCACCAAAACCCAGAGGGAAATTTCCAGGACTCATTCTTTTGGCTTAAAGGTACCTGAGCACCACTAGGGAAGGGAGAATAATGGAGAGGTGGTGGAGGAATGAGTTCGGACGTTGGAACGGGAGTCGCGGAGACAGTTGTGTTGGTTGTTGCGGTTTCTACCGGACCGACAAAGAAATCCCATAGTTCTAGAAGAGATGTGAGTTAATTGCGTGATGACTTGAGTCATCAGGAATGGGAAGGGGGTTGAAGAGCACCGAGACATGTTGCATGTGCAATTCTTGATGAAGCAAAAAAACGCTGATGGACTCACGTTGAACATTTATATTAATATTCGTAGTAAACGCGTCTGCACTTTCAGCTGTGGTCGTAGGAGTGGCAGCTGTTGAAACAGACAAAACAGTTCCAAAAGACAATGACCATAAGAAGACCTTCATGATTAGCTTTGACAAAAGAGGGTTCCTACTCGCATTCTACTCAAAAACAGCAGTTTCGTTTGAACATATATATAATGTGGGAATTTCCCCTCATTCTCCATGCGGGGTAGTCACTTGCATGTATCCATTATTTTGAGCTGTCAATCAAGGATAGCACGTTAAACTCACTTGAGCTATACGTCCGAGGTAACTTGAGGTCGATGGACTTTTTCCGACATACACCGCAAGTTACTTATACGAGTGACGAGTGATGATGAGATCGTATGCAGGTGTTCATCCAAGCGAATTTGGGATAAAAACCGGCACATCCGGTAAAATTGCGGGGAAGGACGGGCATTGGGGTCGGGTAAATTGTGAGCGAGACGATCAACATCAAGGATTAATCAAAATGTTACCTACGAAGTAGGTATGTTATGTTAAAATTGGTGAAAATTGACACGATTCCGTTAGATGAGCATATTCCTTCGTAGGATAAGGTTCCTTGTTTGTCCTTATTTACTCTCCGAGAACGTGTGAAGAATTTAGGAGGGAGATTCAATGCAGAGAAGCAAAAGAGTGGATTGAATCATACAATGGGTAGTATGATTGATGGTTGTATGTGTAAGGCCCATCTATTTTGTGTGATGTTGTGCATCGAAACTCAGTACGAGTCTGCTTATTCTGCAGTATTAAGATGTACTTCGTACATAATGATTGAGACTGGTATATGAGCCCGATAATCAAGCGATCCAGGAAAGAACATGATTACTCCCACTCAAGGTTGGCTGGAAAGCAGTCATGTTCTTTCTCTTCATTCATTTCTGACGGGCAGATTCCCATCCATATATCACTTGTGTAACTTCCAAGGAGATCCGATGACCACCGAATCCAGCGGAAACTCCAGAAAGATGCTTCTGTGCGATTAAGAGTTTGCAAGATTCCATTCATCTTCAAAGCCGCATAATGAAGGATAAGTCGAACCCCGCCATCCTACTGGATGCACTCAGAGAGTATCGATACAACATGGCACCCTCCAGAGTCTAGGGACGTTGAAAAAATATAGCAGATAGCTAGCTAGCAAGTGCGGTTATACGATCGTGAATGGGACGAAGATATAGGTTAACATGGAAAGCTATTCTTCGTTCGAATTGCGTTGCGGAGCAAGTGGAGGCGGGTATCATATCTTTCACATTTTGTAATTCGAATGTCGGATTGTCACCATTGAGATCCTTCGAATGTGCGAGTTCTAATATGTGTTTTGACAGAGATTTTGTTAGTAGTAACCTCACAGGTTGAGATCTTCTGACGTTTCGAGAAGACTTTAAAGTTTCTAGTTGTGATAGAATATTCGAGGCTTGGCAATGAGAAGGTACGAGCATACGAGGCAAAATATAGATAGCTTCATGGTCTTAACGACGTTAACTCCGCTTCAAGGCCCAGTCTCACGTGACGAAAATCAACCACACCGTTTACCATTTGTCTTCATCACTCTAGGTACATTTGATATATATACCGCTACACTAAACACTCAGTCATGGAAACGAAGCGACAGAAACGAAGACGTATAGTAAAGACATGTTGGGAATGTTATAGGAGAAAGCAAAAGGTAAGATATGATTCATCATTGATAAGAATTACCTCTAACGAAGCAAATAGTGTAATCGTGGTCAACCATGTGATGTTTGCATTTCTCGAAATGTTCCGGATAAGTGCTCTTATTCTAACCCATCATCGTATGTTATAAATTTTGAATTGTGACTGGAAGATGTTCTTACGAAAAGGATAGACTCGAAGATCTGAAAGATATCTCAAACAATGGAGGACAATCAAACAAACGTACAAGAGACGAGGAAATCATATTGAAGTCAGGCTCAACACCATCCGATCTTTTTGATCAAGTAGGATATGCTTCTCATAATAGCTCGTTTACTGGGTTACAAAAGGTATTTCTTCTTCTCCCTCGTCCATGTTTCAACCTGACAGAAGCAGTCATTTCATATTAATGATGACCTTTCCACATTCATGGGAACACCTACATCAAATTCATTATCTCATCCTGGTTTACGACATAAATTCTTGAGTTTGGTTATACAACTGCCATGTCAGTCTGTTGTCTCTGAGCTTATCGACTTATTCTTCTCGGAATTACATTGGTATCTCAAAATACTAGAAGAGCATTACTTTCGGAATCTTCTCAAATCATGGCAAGATATCCGTAATACTTTAAGTGGGCAATCGGATCTTGGAAGTATCTCTAAAGATCTTCTGTATTTTCCTGCATTATTATTCCAAACTCTTGCTGTTTCTTTACAATTCTTACCTCCAAACACAGAAGCATCAAAAACACTCCATTTAAATACATTATTGGATTGTGATAGACTTTCTCATGAGTATAGTAAAAATGGTATGGAGATAATGTCTCTTTTGGGAAGACACTCTTCCACCATAACAGGCGTCGAACATGATTTGTTAAAATCTGGTTGGCTGAAGAATTATAGTCGAGGCACAGAAGCGTGGCATTTATTGGGTAGTGCAATCAGGTTTGTGGTCTTCCTATCTCATTTATTCATCATCCTGACCGAATCTCAGACAGGCCCAAGATTTAGGACTTCATCTACAAGCTTCAATTCCAAAAGTTGCGGGAGAGGATGTTGGGATTGGACTAGAGAAACTTTGGTATGACGAATACAAAAGGAGGCTTTGGGTAACGCTCTTCACTTGGGACAGGTCAGTAGCTTCGATCCTTACTTGAAACATTGCTAATTTCGTCAGTCATATGTCTGTAATGCTTGGAAGACCTCGCTCAATCAACGCAAGTGATTGTACAATCAAAACACCACTTGATTGTTCATTCCCTATTGATCCGTCAAAGACCATACCTACACCAGCAAATTTACAGGATCCTCACTCCCCACCATCCACTTATTCGGCTCAATTGTTTCACTATTCTTTAGCTCAAATGATTCATGAACTGTTAGCAGCTGGCGCTCATAGGCCTCATATAAAAGACTACTCCTTCATCACAAATCTCCATAACAAGATCGTTTCCATGGTTGACGCTCTACCACCTACCCTACGACCTGAAAACCCAGATAAATCATGGGACATGAAAGAACCGAGACTTCCTCGCCAAAGATTAGCAATAGCGAATTCCGCGCATTCATTTCTTATGGCACTTCATAGACCTCATGCACCAATCCATCCTACGAGTCGAACTGCATCTATAAAAGCTGCATTAGATTGTCTTGACGCTCAGGATCAACTTTTTAAAGCAATGAAACCACATCAATATCGGATTTATTCCCTGGCATTTAATACAATTGATTGTGGAATTGTCTTGTCAGGAATAGTATTAGAATCACCGAATTTGGAAAGTGGTCTAAAGGAAAGAATGAAAATTGCAATCGAGAAATCGATAGGCAGGTTGAAGATGATGGAAGACAGGAGCCCCATGGCAAAATCAGGTCTACAAATTCTCACCATTTGTCAGGAGAGGATCTTGGACCGTAATAAAAATGTCGATGTGATAGCCAACAATTCACAGTTATTAGGCCGGAAAGAAGGAAGTCAAAATGTCACCGAGGAGGGAGACAACGCGGCGACTCAGGAAGTTACGGCTCAACCACAGGACACAGATAGCTTTGAACTTTCTCAACCACAACCGCTGGTTCTAAATGGCTCTTCTGCTGAACCCATTGTGGGCTTTAATAATTTTGAAATGGATACGTCGTTTTGGGAGGAAATGACTCAGATGATTGACTTTGACATTGGCGTAAGTATGGAAGAGGATTTATGGAACCCAAACTACTCGTTTCCGGATTTGAATATGAATTCTGATAGCGGAACCGGGCCGGGAGTGTGGTATGGAGGGGGTGGGTGATGCTAAACGATCGAATGGTGATTTTTCTAAATACCAAAACCAATTAAATTGATATAAAACTCTACAGAAGTACTTTTCTTGACAGATTTTGAGTGATTTATGGCTACCGCTTTCTCCGAGTAGTCTAAAGTTTATGATTCATGAAGAATTAATAAATGTTTTCAAAAATCTCATTGTCTTCTCCGAAATTTCAATTATTGAGCGGACATGTACAAATCAGATCTATGAGTCGATCTGACAAGATAGTAACTTCTGAATTATTATTAAATAGGTATTACATATAAAAGTATTCAGGGGGAATCTCGAAGGTAAATTTTAGTGAATACCATTGGAAGATTTCAAGTAATAACCAGAAGGATATTAAGTTGATATATTAATATATAGAAATTCAGATGATGAGTATTAAATAATAACACAATTTAAGTATTTAGAAGAAAAGAAGAAGAAGAAAAGAAGAACAAAAGAAATAATAAGTTTTT